>JARQOD010000339.1:0-109629 GCA_033576555.1 Oophaga sylvatica
GGATTCTGGTGATGAGCGGAGAGGTAACTGCTGGGACATTATACAGGACGGCACTGGAGGATTCTGGGTGATGAGGGAGAGGTGACTGCTGGACATTATACAGGACGGGCACTGGAGGATTCTGGGTGATGAGGGAGAGGTGACTGCTGGGACATTATACAGGACGCACTGGAGGATTCTGGGTGATGAGGGAGAGTGACTGCTGGACATTATACAGGACGGCACTGGGGATTCTGGGGATGAGACGGAGAGGGACTGCTGGACATTATACAGGACGGCACTGGGGATTCTGGGTGATGAGGAGAGAGGTGACTGCTGGGACATTATACAGGACGGCACTGGAGGATTCTGGGTGATGAGGAGAGGTGACTGCTGGGACATTATACAGGACGGCACTGGAGGATTCTGGGTGATGAGCGGAGAGGTGACTGCTGGACATTATACAGGACGGCACTGGGGGATTCTGGTGATGAGCGGAGAGGTGACTGCTGGACATTATACAGGACGGCACTGGAGGATTCTGGGTGATGAGCGAGAGGTGACTGCTGGACATTATACAGGATGGCACTGGAGGATTCTGGGTGATGAGGAGAGGGACTGCTGGGACATTATACAGGACGCACTGGAGGATTCTGGTGATGAGGGAGAGGTGACTGCTGGGACATTATACAGGACGCACTGGAGGATTCTGGTGATGAGCGGAGAGGTGACTGCTGGGACATTATACAGGACGGCACTGGGGATTCTGGTGATGAGGGAGAGGTGACTGCTGGGACATTATACAGGACGGCACTGGAGGATTCTGGGTGATGAGCGGAGAGGGACTGCTGGGACATTATACAGGACGCACTGGAGGATTCTGGGTGATGAGGAGAGGTGACTGCTGGGACATTATACAGGACGGCACTGGAGGATTCTGGGTGATGAGCGGAGAGGGACTGCTGGGACATTATACAGGACGGCACTGGAGGATCGGGTGATGGGAAGTGACGCTGGGACATTATACAGGACGGCACTGGAGGATTCGGGTGATGAGGAGAGGTGAGCTGGGACATTATACAGGACGCACTGGAGATTCTGGTATGAGGAGAGGTGACTGCTGGACATTATACAGGACGGCACTGAGGATTCGGGTGATGAGGGAGAGGGACTGCTGGGACATTATACAGGACGGCACTGAGGATTCTGGGTGATGAGGGAGAGTGACTGCTGGGACATTATAAGGACGACTGGAGGATTCTGGTGATGAGGGAGAGGTGACTGCTGGACATTATCAGGAGCACTGGAGATTCTGGGTGATGAGGGAGAGGGACTGCTGGGACATTATACAGGACGGCACTGGAGGATTCTGGTGATGAGAGAGGTGACTGCTGGACATTATACAGGACGCACTGGAGATCTGGTGATGAGCGGAGAGGTGACTGCTGGACATTATACAGGACGGCACTGGAGGATCTGGGTGAGAGGAGGTGACTGCTGGAATATACGACGCATGGGATTGGTGATGAGGGAGAGGTGACTGCTGGGACATTATACAGGACGGCACTGAGGATTCTGGGTGATGAGGGAGAGGTGACTGCTGGACTTATACAGGAGGCACTGGGGATTCTGGTGATGACGGAGAGGTGACTGCTGGACATTATACAGGACGGCACTGGGATTCTGGTGATGAGGAGAGGTGACTGCTGGACATTATACAGGACGCACTGGAGATTCTGGGTGATACGAGAGGTGACTGGGACATTATACAGGACGGCACTGGAGGATTCTGGGTGATGAGGGAGAGGTGACTGCTGGACTTATACAGGACGGCACTGGAGGATTCTGGTGAGAGGGAGGTGACTGCTGGACATTATACAGGACGCACTGGGGATTCTGGGTATGATGGAAGGGACTGCTGGACATTATACAGGACGCACTGGAGGATTCTGGGTGATAGGAGAGGTGACTCTGGGACATATACAGGACGCACTGGAGATTCTGGTGATGAGCGGAGAGGTGACTGCTGGGACATTATACGGAGCACTGAGGATTCTGGTGATAGCGGAGAGGTACTGCTGGGACATTATACAGGACGGCACTGGAGGATTCTGGGTGATGAGGGAGAGGTGACTGCTGGACATTATACAGGACGGCACTGGAGGATTCTGGTGATGAGGGAGAGTGACTGTGGGACATTATACAGACGGCACTGGAGGATTCTGGGTGATGAGGAGAGGTGACTGCTGGGACATTAAGGACGCACTGAGATTCTGGTGATGAGGAGAGGACTGCTGGACATTATACAGGACGCACTGGAGGATTCTGGTGTG
Organism: Oophaga sylvatica; assembly: GCA_033576555.1. Classification (NCBI taxonomy): domain Eukaryota; kingdom Metazoa; phylum Chordata; class Amphibia; order Anura; family Dendrobatidae; genus Oophaga; species Oophaga sylvatica. Next base: position 2,313 of record JARQOD010000339.1, read on the forward strand.
AGGGTGTGCGGCATATCAGGACGCCTGGAGTTCTGGTGATGAGGGAGAGGTGACTGCTGGACATTATACAGGACGGCCTGGAGGATTCTGGGTGATGAGGGAGAGTGACTGCTGGGACATTATACAGGACGCACTGGAGGATTCTGGTGATGAGCGGAGAGGTGACTGCTGGGACATTATACAGGACAGCACTGGAGGATTCTGGGTGATGAGGAGAGGTGACTGCTGGGACATTATACAGGACGCACTGGAGATTCTGGGTGATGAGGAGAGGTGACTGCTGGGACATTATACAGGACGCACTGGAGGATTCTGGGTGATGAGGGAGAGGTGACTGCTGGGACATTATACAGGACTGCACTGGAGGATTCTGGGTGATGAGGGAGAGGTGACTGCTGGGACATTATACAGGACGGCACTGGAGGATTCTGGGTGATGACGGAGAGGTGACTGCTGGGACATTATACAGGACGGCACTGGAGGATTCTGGGTGATGAGTGGAAGGTGACTGCTGGGACATTATACAGGACGGCACTGGAGGATTCTGGGTGATGAGGGGAGAGGTGACTGCTGGGACATTATACAGGACAGCACTGGAGGATTCTGGTTATGAGAGGAGAGGTGACTGCTGGGACATTATACTGGACGGCACTGGAGGATTCTGGGTGATGAGCGGAGAGGTGACTGCTGGGACATTATACAGGACGGCACTGGAGGATTCTGGGTGATGAGAGGAGAGGTGACTGCTGGGACATTATACAGGACGGCACTGGAGGATTCTGGGTGATGAGGGGAGAGATGACTGTTGGACATTATACAGGACGGCACTGGAGGATTCTGGGTGATGAGCGGAGAGGTGACTGCTGGACATTGTATAGGACTGCACTGGAGGATTCTGGGTGATGAGCGGAGAGGTGACTGCTGGGACATTATACAGGACGGCACTGGAGGATTCTGGGTGGTGACGGTGTCGTTGTTGTCAGGTTCCTATAAGGTGTCAGGACGTCGCTGTCTATCTCTCCATGGAGGAGTGGGAGTATCTAGAAGGACACCAGGATCGGTACCAGGACGTGATGATGGAGGAGCTCCGGCCTCTTACACCACGAGGTGAGCAGCGAGGCTCCTTGTTGGCTCCTGTGCTATGCACTTATGTGAAATGGACATTTAATGTGTGAAGTAACACATTAAAGAGACTTTGTTTTTGAACTTTGTGGGTCACTGCCTCCTGTGCTACCGCTGCACTTTACTGGACAGAATGAAGTTTTCAGCAGTACCATTTTTATTTACATTCCACTTTTTGTTCAATGAAAACCTTAAAAAAAGAGTTTTTATGATGAAAAAAACTCCACGTTTTCATCATATATCTGAAGAGGTTAACTAGTGTGACAGTTTTATAGTTTGGGTCATTCAGGACACGGCCATACCAAATATGTGCACTATTATTTGTTCTTGTTTTCTTACATAAATGTACCTTTTTATTGGTATAATTTTTTTCACATTTTACATTTGATTTTGTGCTATTATTTTTATTTTTTTTTTATCCACTTCGTCCTCTATGGGACTTTATCCCCTTCCCGGCATCGGTTGTACATTTACGATGATGTCAGACTCCCTCCCTTTGATGTGGTTCTTTGCCGGTGAGCCCACATCTTTCCCCGGGACATGTCAGCTGTTTTGAACAGCTGACATGTGCCTGGAACAGTCGCGTTTGGAATCGTGATCCACCCGTGGCTATTAACCCGTTAAATGCCGCTGTCAAACGCTGACAGCGGCATTTAACAAGCGCGTCATGTGATCACCGGTCAATGGTGGGCTGGTGGGCTGGCATGACAACTGGAGGTCTCCTGGAGACCTCTATGGTAGTCACTGCCGGCTTGCTGTGAGCACCACCCAATGGTCAGCGCTCATAGCAAGTGAGTAATTCTATTACATACAGGCGAACTGATCATCACTCTTTGTAGCAGAGGCGATCGGGTTATGGCAGCTTCTAGTCTCCCATGGAAACCATTGAAGTATGCCAAAAGTAAAAAAAAAAAAAAGTTTTTAAAAAAAATAATAAAAAAAAAAATATAAATATATATATATATATATATATAAAAGTTCAAATCACCCCCCTTCACCCCATACAAAATAAAACAACAAACAAAATCAAACATACACATATTTGGTATTGCCGCGTTCAGAATCGCCTGATCTATCAATAAAAAAAGGTTTAACCTGATCGCTAAACGGTGTAGTGAGAAAAAAAGTCAAAAAGCCAGAATTACTTATTTTTTGGTTGCCGCAACATTGCATTAAAATGCAATAACGGGCGATGAAAAGATCGTATCTGCACCAAAATGGTATCATTAAAAACATCATTAGCTTTAACCATGGGGAAGGGGATGTGCTGGGAGGGCTCCTGCAGCGCTGCTTTCTTCTCTGGCAGGCGAGGGCACGATGCGGCCGGTGTCCTCATCCTCAGGGTGCAGCTTCCGGTCACAGCAAGCATGGCGCTAGTCTGTGCCTCATAGCGCCTTAGTGCCTCTGTTTCTCATAGCGCCCCTTGTGGCTCCATGCCTTGGGCCTTGTGGCTAGCGCCACTAGCGGCTCGCGGGTTTGTGTCCCGGCGCACACTCCCAGCGTCTCTCGGCCAGCGCCGCAACTTTAGGCCCCGGCTTCAGCATGTACTAGGCTGCAAACAGGATGTTCCGCCCCAAGGCGTGTCTATTTCCGGTGGACCGCCCACCCGTCAGCGCTTCACAAAAAGGCGCTATCTTTGAATCCTGGCCTCCTGATAAAGCCACAGGTCTTACTGCAGCACCCAGGCCGTTTTGGGACACAGGACCAGGGTAAGTGCTGCAGCACTATACGCTGCGCAATTGTTCAGAGGCTGCGCTGATCCTTTCACAGTTACACTCTGCATATACCCCCTAGCACCTAGGAGGTACAGCATGTCTAGAAAGGCCAAGAATCGCATGGTGTTGTTCACCTTCTGTCGGTCTATTTTTCTGCAAGCGCAAAGTAAACAAATATGCGAAGCCTGCGATTCCAAACGCGCCCAGGAGCCCCCCGCTGTGACCGAGCCCAGTGTACCTAGCCCTCCTGAATGGGCTATGTCTCTGTCGCAGTCCATGGCATCACTAACTAGAGCAATCGAGTCCCTTCAAGCCCCCAACAGGGGTAGGGACAGTGGCTCATCTGTCTTGTAAGGATCCTTCACTTCACAGGAGCCATCGGCCTGTAGGGGCCGCTCTCACTCTAGGCAGACGCAGGGGAAACGAACCCATACAGCGTCTCCCAGGCCATCCGGCGCCACGGCATCCATAAGCTCCTGCTCTCGCTCACCCTCACCAGTGTACTGTACAGTAGCGAGCAGAATTCGGATTACGATTCGGATGGGCCCCTCAGTTTGGATACACCCGGCTATCAGGGGACTTTCAATAGTCTCGTCAATCAAACCCTGGCAATTGATGATGAATCCACCCGGGCCACCGGCCACAAGGTGTCATTTAAATGGGTCAAACGGCCTCATAGCGTGTTCAGCACTCACCCAGAGTTTGAGGACATAGTGCAGCGGCACAGGGAGCGACCAAACAAACGTTTGTCAGGTCAAAGGGCGCTTGAAGCAAGATACCCGTTTGCTTCCGATCTCTGAAAAAAGTGGGCAGGATCACCCCCCAGTAGATCCACCCATGTCACGCTTGGCTTCCAAAACCCTGCTATCCTTACCTAACTGGTCATTCAATCAAGGATCCCACTGACCGTTTAATAGAGAGCCTTGCTCGTTCAGTTTTTGAAGCTTCAGGTTCAGCTCTCTTCCCTTCCTTCACTGCAACATGGGTGGCTATGATATCTTGGGCAGAGTCTTTAAATAGAGCCCTGCAGGGTACTGACCTTCCTCCTGAGATAGTAGATCTGATGAATCAGATCACTTTGGCCAGAGACTACGTGATTAATGTGTCCTTGGACGCAGCTAACTGCACAGCACTTGCGGCTGCAAATGCCATTTCCATTGGGAGAGCTCTGTGGTTAAGGACATGGTGAGCAGACTCAACATCAAAGAAATCCCTAACATTTCTGCCTTATCAGAGCGGCCGGTTGTTCGGTGAGAAGCTAGATCAGCTCATCTCAGACACCACGGGGGGGAAAGTAACTTTCTTCCCCAACAGAAGGTTAAGCGACCATTTTGTCGCCAACTGCAGACACATTTCCGTTCCTTTCATAACCCTGGGTGGGCCACATCGGCCAATCCTGCCGGTGCAGGTCTCTCCTCTCAGGACAGAGATCGTCAAATCCCATATAGGTCCAATCCGTTGGGAAGAAACCGTCCTCAGCAGTCCAAATCTAAGGGATCCAGGTCCCTCAGATTTTCAACCAAATGACTCAAGGCATTTTCCGGTCGACACCAGCAAAGTAGGCGGTCGCCTACTCGGTTTTCGCCTTGTCTGGCTCACAGTCATGCACGATGCTTGGGTCAGAGATCTGGTGTCCTCTGGGTACAAAATAGAGTTTGTCAACCATCCTCCGGAACTTTTTTTTCTTTCCCGTCCTCCCAGAGCGGAAGCGCGCGCTCGGTCCTTCTTCAAAGCCATCGAGTCATTCCGTCACAACGGAGTTATCATTCCTGTGCCAGAAAACAACAGATTCCAGGGGTTCTATTCGAATCTGTTCGTGGTCCCGAAGAAGGACGGAACTGTAAGGCCCATTCTGGACCTAAAGCTCCTAAACAGATTTGTCAAAATCAGGCATTTCCGGATGGTGTCCCTTCACTTCTTCATTTCATCAATAGAAAGGGTAGAATTTTTGGCCTCTATCGACATCCAAGACGCCTATCTTCATATCCCCATTTTTCCCTCGCATCAAAGGTTCCTAAGCTTCGCTGTGCACGGCCTTCATTACCAGTTCACAGCCCTGCCTTTTGGGCTAGCCACCACCCCCAGGGTGTTCACAAGGGTCATGGCGGCTGTCATGTCCATCCTGCATTCTCGGGGCATAATAGTCTTGCCATATTTAGACGACCTCCTAGTCAAAGGACCGTCCTTCCAGGCTTGCGAGGAATGCATCAACATCACGTTGGATACTCTTTCTCGCCTGGGGTGGCTGGTAAACTTAAAAAAGTCATCTCCTGTCCCAGCTCAGAAAATCTCTTTCTTAGGAATGATCTTGGACACCTCCCGAGGGTTGGTAATTCTTCCTCGGGACAAGGTCCTATCCCTCCATCAAGGAGTCCAGGCACTCTGCCAACCAGGTCCTCGTGCCATCCGTTTTTGCATGAGGGTCCTGGGGAAAATGGTGGCAGCAATGGAAGCAGTTCCGTTCGCCCAGCTTCACCTTTGTCCCCTCCAGCACACCCTTTTGGCAGCTTGGGACAAGAGCACATTTTCTCTCGACCGCCCGTTCCGGCTGTCCGCTCAGGTCAGGCAGACACTCATCTGGTGGACACTTGGTCTTCTTTTCTTCAGGGGAAGTCCTTTCCTCCGGACCATTGGCTGGTGGTCTCTACCGACTCCAGTCTCCTCAGCTGGGGAGCTGCTTTCCGTCACCACACGACTCAAGGACGTTGGTCACCTCGGGAATCACGCCTCCCGATCAACCTCCTGGAAATGCGGGCAATCCGGCTGGCTTTGCAACATTTTCATCATCTTCACTTCCGGATTCAGTCGGACAATGCCACGGCCGTGGCTTACATCAATCACCAGGGAGGCACCCGCAGCAAGGCGGCCATGCACGAAGTAGAACACATTTTTCGCTGGGCCGAGGAGAATCACTCGGTGATCTCGGCAGTTTATATTCCGCGCGTAAGGAATTGGGCGGTGGACTTTTTCAGCCGGCAGGGTCTTGCATCCGGGGAGTAGTCTCTCCATCCCGAGATTTTTCAACAAATCTGCCATCGTTGGGGAATCCCGGATGTGGATCTGATGGCCTCCAGGTTAAATGCCAAGGTGCCCGAGTATGTCGCACAGTCCCGGGACCCAGAGGCCATCACCGTGGATGCCTTGATTCTGTCATGGAACCAGTTTCGTCTCCCGTACATGTTTCCCCCGTTACCACTGCTTCCAAAAGTCATCAGGAAGATCGTCAGAGGGGGTCCCAGTAATCCTGGTGGCCCCAGACTGGCCTAGTCGGCCAAGGTACGCAGAGCTAGTGCAACTAGTTGCCGAAGTGCCCTGGCGGCTACCAGATCGTCCGGACCTACTTTCCCAAGGGCCGATCTACCACCAGAACTCAGGGTCCCTGTGTCTGACGGCCAGGCCGTTGACCCAAGTTGGTTTTTCCCGAGGTGTAGTTACTACAATGATTAGCACCCGGCAGCCCGCCTCGACGCGGATCTATCACCGCACCTGGAAAGTCTTCTTTGCGTGGTGCAGAGATCACGGTCGCCCTCCTCTCATTTTATCCATCCCCAACATTTTAGAATTCCTCAAAGCCGGCCTGGGCTCAGGTCTAGCATCGAGCTCCCTCAAAGGACAGATTTCAGCCTTATCCGTCTTATTTCAGCGCAGGATTACTTCCAACCTGCAGGTAAAGACTTTCATTCAGGGGGTCTTCCATGTGGTACCTCCCTATAGAGCTCCTCAGGACGCCTGGGACCTTAACCTGGTCCTAAGTGCTCTGCATGAATCCCCTTTTGAGCCACTGCAGGACGTTTCGTTAACCTACCTCTCGTGGAAAGTGATTTTTCTCGTTGCCATAACATCAATCAGGCGGGTTTCAGAGTTAGCTGCCCTATCCTGTCGAGCCCCGTTTCTGATTTTTCACAGGGATAAGGTGGTTCTTAGGCCGGCACCTCCTTTTCTGCCAAAGGTCGTTTCTTCGTTTCACATTAACGAGGACATTGTCTTGCCCAGCATCAGTGCACCGCGTGGAAAGGGCCCTTCATACGTTGGATCTAGTGAGAGCTCTCAGAAGGTACGTATCTTGGACGCCATCTTTTCGCCAGACAGACACGCTGTTCGTGTTCCCCAAGGGTCGCAGGAAGGGACTCGCCGCCTCAAAGTCAACAATAGCCAGGTGGATTCTTTTGGCTATTCAGGAATCTTACCGCGTCAGGGGCACATCTGTTCCAGCAGGGATCAGGGCACACTCCACCCGAGCGGTGGGCGCCTGTTGGGCTTATAGCTGAAAAACGAGGTGACAGGTTCCCTTTAGCAAAGTTTGGAATTTTTTTTTCACCACTTAGATAAAAAGGAACCGAGACATGTTTTGTGTCTATGTACTCGTAATGACCTGGAGAATCATTATTTCAGGTCAGTTATAGCATTTAGTGAACCTAGTAAAAAAGCCAAACAAAAAACAAGTGTGGGATTGCACTTTTTTTTGCAATTTCACCGCACTTACACGACCTGGTAAATCCAATGGTGTCGTTCAAAAGTACAACTCATCCCTCAAAAAACAAGCCCTCACACGGCCATATTGATGGAAAAATAAAAAAGTTATGGCTCTGGGAAGAAGGGGAGTGAAAAACGAAAACACAAAAATGAAAATACCTATGGGGTTAAGGGGTTAACTTATAATGCACCGCAATGCTTTAAACCTGTCAGTGCTGCACTGACAGAAGCCTCTTGGGCCGTGCTCGTGCCATGGTCTAACAGGCTACCATTGCTGGCAGACCCTGAGGTTTTCATGATGACCATCAAGTTTCATTCCTCTCCCAGCATCCTAAATGTAGAAAACAATATTAATTGTGGCATATAGGGGGTTAAACAGCTGTGGTGGGGTGGTCATCGCTACTGGCATTGATAGCCGGGTCTCTATCACTTAAGCCGAGCTCCCAGCGGCAATCGCTCAGTCACAGCTCCTGTTTTGGTACGATCGCCAGGAAGTACCCCTTTGTCAAAAGTTTAAAGAAGAATAAAAACGCAGTAATTCGTCTTTTAATTTGAGGACAGCAGGTTCTTCCTCTTAGTGATCCCAGAGGGTCCTGTCCAGGAGGGAGGCCATGTCCTCATGGTGACATGATGAGCTCTCACAAAACAATCTCTGGTAAATGGTCACCGTCCTTCCCCAATCTCCATAACGTGAATTAGGAGAAAAGAAACCGCTGTATAGAAATGTGGAGCTTTCTCCAGCTCCTCTGTGGTTCCATCCCTGGTGGAGAGGAAACTTGGAGAAATTGTGTTTCTTAGTACGGCTCCTCCATCTGACTGACGAGGGTCTTCTCTGTCCTTCTCCTCAGGGTCCTCATCCTCCGAGTGCTGAGCAGAGAGCATTAGGCTTTGGCCTCGCTGATTATCACTTCATACTTGGGCCCACAATGTGCTGGGACCTCGGTACCAGTGGTGAGGACCACAACAATGTAATTTAGTCCCTAATACATAAACCTAGAATTACCGGTTCTGAGAGACGTGTCTCATATATAGACAGATACACGACAGGTCATGTGTTCAGTCTGTGTCTCCACAGATGGATCCAGGAGGAGAAATCCATCAGAGAGATGTCCCCAGGACTGTCCAGAGGAGAATCACAACATCCCGGAGGATCATCAGGTAGATGACACTGAAGCCTCCACAACATCTGACCATGAAGTGATAGGACCTGAGCTCATCTTACATTTTTCTTTTTAGGGTGAAGATCTGATTGATATTAAGGTTGAGGTCATAGATGAAGCACAAGAGGCGATCACAATATGCGTCAATCAGCAGGGTGAGGAGTGGAGACTGTCATGTCTGTTCTGTGGTCACCTACTACTACTCCCATCATCTCACCATCACATGACACAAAATAGTCCGTCACTGTGTGTTTCCTACAGATGGATTCAGGAGGAGAAATCCACCAGAGAGATGTCCCCGTCCTCTGTGTCCCCAGGACTGTCCAGAGGAGAATCACAACATCCCGGGGGATCATCAGGTAGACGGCGCTGAGCCCTGTACCAGATCTGTGTATGGGGGACATTTCTGATCGAGGCCATAGATGTCACAGATTTTGGTGGTTTCTTGTATTGTGCTGATTGTTACATCTGATATATCAGGAGGACGATCTGACTAAGAATAAAGTGAAGGACGAGACAGAAGAAGACGCGATGACGAGGTGGGATCAGCCGTGTGTGAGTGCCGGGAAGGAGGAAATTTCGGTAGATGTTTCCACAGGTGTGTGATGTGACTGGCGTGTGACTATGATAGCTGGCTCGTGATGATGATGACGATGACCGGTGTGTGATATTGTGTGGAGCCTCCGATCTACATCACAGCAAAAGCGTCCGGTGATGGCGCGGCTGCTCATGTAGAGTCCGGCGGTGCACCGATGAATAATGAGGCCGCCTTCACACCCTTTCTTAATGATTTAATAAGCACATACAGTTGAAACCAGAAGTTTACATCCAATATATATAAAGACACATATGCATGTTTTTCTCAATATCTGACATGAAATTAGAATAAACCTTTCCCGTTTTAGGTCAATTAGGATTACCATAATTATTTATATTTGCCAAATGCCAGAATAATGAGAGAGAAAATGTTTTAAGTCATTTTTATTACTGCAAAGTCAAAAGTTTAAATACACTAAAGGCTGGGTCTCGCATAGCGATACACCAACGATCCCGACAACGATCAGGATCGCTGGTGTATCGCTATATTATCGCTGCTGAGCTGCCAAACAGGCAGCTCAGGCAGCGATCAGCACAAGGACACTGCGGGTAAACATCGCTAGTTTACCCGCAGTGTACCTTGGATACCAGCGCCCTGATGCAGGGAGCTGGTAACCAAGGTACACATCGGGTTTCCAGGCGCTGCGCGGTGCCTGGAAACCCGCTGTGTACCTTGGTTACCAGCTCCCTGCATCAGGGCGCTGGTATCCAAGGTACACAGCGGGTTTCTAGGCACAGCCCCGCGCCTGGAAACCCGCTGTGTACCTTGGTTACCAGCGGATCGCTGGTCTCCCGCCTGTCACACCAGCGATGCGTGCCTGTCAGCGGGAGACCAGCGATCAAAAAAATGTCCAGACATTTCAGCGATCAGCGATACCCGGTAGGGGGGCTGATCGTCGCTGAATGTCACACACAGCGATATCGCTGGGGACATCGCTGCTGCGTCACAAAACTAGTGACTCAGCAGCGATCTCGCTAGCGATATCGCTATGTGAGACGGGCCCTTAAGATTCCTATGCCTTTAAACAATTCTGGACTGCACATATGATGATGTCATGTGTTTGGAATGTTTTTTTTGGCAACATCTGAGTTAATTAGAGACACACCTGTGGATGTATTATTTTTTTTTCTTATTAAATTTTTTTATTGTTTTATAATACAATACACAACAAAAGCAAACCTATCAACATGTTCAAAGGAACACACCATCTGGAATAGGAACTAGAAATAGAAATTGTTTAGTTGCATGAAAACAAACAACTCTATACGTTATCAGCAGTAGATTGCAATAGACAATTGACAACCTGTTAAACTAAATAACAGGAAGAAGAGAAAAGAGACAAAATGTTTATAAGGACCATTCGGAAAAATCGCTAAGGCAGCCGGAGTATGTACTATGATACCGGCATATATAATATCATAAAAGGATAAGGTAGCCATTATCTTCGCATAAAACATAAAAAAGCACAGTAAAACCAAAAAATACTCTGTTGCAAAAAAATAAAAGTGAACAGCAAGTGCTAATAACCTGACTAATGTATACCCATATCAGAGAAGTCCCTGACTAATGTATGTAATCCCTAAAAAAATGTAGAAACATGAAAACAATTGATTAACAGAAACACATGAGCCATGCACACAGTGAGCAAGCCTGTAGGGACAATTGTTTTCTTGTTACTACAAGACCAGGGAGTTTTCCACCCCTCCTTTGTGAGCCGTGCACATAAAAGCCGTGTCCACATTGGACATTACCTTTCTGAATCCTGCTCATACAGGTATTATACATATGACCAGGTTTTTAAATACATCAGATAGGGATTACATACATTAGTCAGGGACTGCTCTGATGCGGGTATACCTTGACGTTTGGTAGAGCGGCTTAATATACATTTTTTGCAAAAAACGTATTAACCAAATACCCTGTGTTTTTCCATCTTTTTATTAGCACTTGCTGTTCACTGTTATATTTTTGCAACAGAGTATTTTTTGGTTTTACTGTGCTTTTTTATATTTTCAGTCTTCTGGTGGTGTGATCAATGTCCCTACAGGCTTGTTCACTGTGTGCATGGCTCATGTGTTTCTATAAGCATATTTTGGTCATCAAACCATTTTGCAGGCAGTTTGTTAGCTGCCTCTTGTGTATGGGCCATCAGGGATTCCATCCGGTGAACTCAAGCCACCTCCCCAAACCATTCCTCTAGTGAAGGCGGGTCTAAGTTCTTGTGTCATGGAATTACCACCTTAGGGGTCTGAAGAAGGTGCCTCAATAATAACGATTTCTTAAAAGCATTCTTAGGCATGGAAACATAAATAGTAGAATTGCTTCCGGGCTTTTAGGGATTGACACCCCTATCATTTCTTTAATTGCTTTAAGAGCACCTTCCCAGAAGGCCGCCAAGGCTGGGCACGCCCAACATATATGCGAAATCGGACCTCCATGGGCCCCACATCGCACAATATCTTTATATAAGACCGAAGGAACACGATACCATCTAGATACTATTTTATAACTAGTTTCCTGAGCTTTAGTGGCTATGTTAGATTTATGAGAGAGATGGAACCATTTATACCATTGTTCTCTTGTAAAGGTTTGATGGATCTCCTAAGGGGGAAGCATATCCAGATCACTAATAGAAGATTATAGATATCGGAGGATTAGCCATACATAGGGATTCAAACGAAGAAAGCGGGCGCACCCATTCTAAATGATTGGCAAATGTAGAAAAAAATGCTCAAGTGTAATATATTCAAAAGAATATCTCACTTTCTGTGGACAATCACCTAGAATAGCTGAGAGGGGAAGCAATACACCCTCAGGGGCTACGTGATAAAGACGCAAGTGTTTTTTCTTGGAGCTACCCAGAAAAAGGCTTGAGGACACACCGGATAGGCAGTTTGGGTTATCTGTTGTTAGGGTTTGAGTTCCCGCTGCTGCACAAGGGGAGTCTCGAACCAGTCCCGCTGCGGTCCCCCATCCATCTCCGTCCGCAGTGGAGCCTGCTCAACAGAGACGTCGGTCCCAGCGTCTTGCCCATTCCAATACTGTGCAGAGACTTGCTGCTGCCCTTCCTGGATCTTCTATTATAGCCAGTGCTGGAGCAGACGTCTTTGGGACGAAGTCCTGCTTTTCCCCTTCTGAGCATGCCCAGGGTAAGATCTCTCATTGGAGATCAGGGGTCACATGTTCAGGTACTGCAGCAGCTCCTATTGGTCCACCAGGAAGGTCCTGAAACTACATGTGTTTTGGAATAGTTTCTCATTGTTTCTTGTTTCTGGCAGGTCCTGTAGCTGTTATTATAAAAGGGTGGCATGGCTGGGCCGCCATGCGCTAGTATCAATTGCATTATGTGCTTTGCGCCAGTGTGATCATGCACGCATGTGGTTAGGGCTCGGCTGAAATAAGCCCCTAGAATACCGGCTTCTCCGGTGAGGAGATTTGAGTGCAAGTGGTTAGGGCTTGGCTGAAATAAGCCCCTAGAATACCGGCACCTCCGGTGAGGAGATTTGAGTGCCAGTGGTTAGGGCTTGGCTGAAATAAGCCCCTAGAATACCGGCTTCTCCGGTGAGGAGATTGCTTGATTGCGTTGCTGTCTGCATGATAACGGACTGCTATCCGCACAGCAGTTATCTGTGTATCCCTGTGGTGTTAACAGGACACAGTCTTTTTCTCAGCGGCTCTGTGACGCAACAGGGTTCACTTTATAACGCTGGTTCAGCACCCTAGCGTTTTACTTTGCAGCTCACTGAAGCTAAGTGAGTTCGCACTTATCGCCACAGCGTGCTACGGCGTTTATTTTAGCGACTCTGCGGGATAACAGAGTTCGCTACTTTCGCCATCTTACTAGCAGCGGGCTTCGCCTGCACGGTGGACCCCGGGCTGCGAGTGCACCTCTCTACTATATCTATTGGGTGCGTTCCGCAGACCCTAACATAATACTAGCGCCAGGGTCTGGCTAGTAAAATGGCGGACGACCAGCGTCTACAGCAGTACATCCAGCAGCTGGAGGGTAGGTTGGCGGTCCTTGAGCATACAACCTCAGCTGTGGATGTTACCGCAGTCGCTGTTCAGGCTGCTAGCGTAGCTGCAGCCAGTTTGTCCACCGCTACCTCTGCTCCGACATTATCCCACCTCCCACTTCCAGACAAGTTTACGGGTGACAGTAAACATTGTCGGGAATTCGTGAGTCAGTGCTCTATACAGCTTGAGCTTCTGGCAACACGTTTCCCCACGGTACAGGCACAAGTGGCTTTTATTGTGTCTCTTCTGTCGGGCAGAGCATTGGAGTGGGCAACGCCGCTGTGGGAGCGCGACGATCGTGTGGTGCGTAGTGCTCCTCGATTTTTGGAGGCTCTGAAAAAGGTCTTTTTAGGACCTCAGGTCACGCACGATACAGCACTCCAACTGCTGGCAATGTCACAGGGCTTGTCCATGGTCAGCCAGTTCTCGGTCCAATTTCTGACTTTGGCCTCTGAATTAGAGTGGCCAGATAAAGTTCTTATTCCAGTGTTCTGGAGAGGACTGGCAGATCATGTAAAGGACGCTTTGACTTCCAGGGAGATTCCTGCCACACTGGAGAAACTCATTTCTATATCTACCCGCATCGACCTCCGTTTTCACGAGCGGAGGTTACAGCGGACCCAGTGTAGGCAGAGGTTTCGGCTGGCACCCACCTTTGCCAAACCTCTTGAATTTCCCGTTCGGGCGTCCGACTCCCCAGAGACCGTGGAGACTACTCGAGTGGGATCTAAGTCTCGGACCACTCGAGTATCCGTGGTCTGTAGAGTGTGTCAGCAGCCAGGACATTATGCCAACCGATGTCCCAGCGAATGAGTAAACGGTCATGTTCCGTGACCATAGGTGCAGGGTCATTAGACGCGAGAGATTTTGCTCCGAAAGTGCTCCTTAAAGGGTTAATCTCTCTAGGTTCATCCACTCTTCCCGCCAAGCTTTGTGTGGACTCTGGGGCAGAGGGGAATTTTATGTCCTCCTCCTTTGCCTCTCGCCATTCCATACCGCCGGTGACGCTCGCCGAGCCAATATCGGTGAGAGTATTGAATGGAACAATCCTGCCCTCACAAATCACCCACCAGACAGTCTCTCTACCTCTGTCTATGTCTCCTTCACATCAGGAGACTATATCCCTTTTTGTTCTTCCTGAGGGAATAGATGAGGTTTTGTTGGGATTACCCTGGCTTCGCCACCACTCTCCCCATATTAAGTGGTCCTCTGGGAGAATACTGGGTTGGGGGTGATCATTGCAGAGACAGATGTCTCAGAGAGGACGTTCAGGTTTCCACTACGGAGATACCCATAGACCTTGCTTCTCTCCCCAAGGTTTATCGGTCATATGCAGACGTATTCTTCAAAAAGGCAGCGGAGACTCTTCCGCCTCATCGCCCCTATGACTGTCCTATAGACCTCTTGCCTGGAACGGAGCCCCCTCGGGGAAGAGTGTATCCTCTCTCTCTTCCTGAGATGGAGGCCATGTCACAATACATCCAGGATAATCTGGCAAGAGGGTTTATTAGGAAGTCAGTGTCACCAGCAGGTGCAGGATTTTTCTTCGTGCAGAAGAAGAATGGAGAATTACGACCGTGTATAGACTATAGGGGTCTTAACGCCATTACCGTTAAGAACAAATATCCTTTGCCCCTAATATCTGAGCTCTTTGATAGGCTCCGGGGAGCAAGGGTATTTACTAAGCTGGATCTTCGTGGTGCCTATAACCTGATCCGCATCCGTGAGGGGGACGAATGGAAGACGGCGTTCAATACCAGAGATGGACATTACGAATATCTTGTGATGCCCTTCGGGCTCTGTAATGCTCCAGCCGTCTTCCAAGATTTCGTTAATGACATCTTCCGGGACATGCTTGCCACCTCTGTGGTAGTCTATCTGGATGACATTCTCATCTTTTCTCCAGATATGGACACCCATCGGAGAGATGTTTGCAGGGTCTTCGACCTCTTGCGGGCAAATTCCTTATATGCAAAGTTGGAGAAGTGTGTGTTTGAGCAGGAGTCTCTGCCATTCCTGGGCTATATCATCTCCACTCAGGGATTGGCTATGGATCCTGCCAAACTACAGGCTGTAATGGATTGGCAAGAACCCCACTCTCTTAAAGCGGTGCATCGCTTTATGGGGTTCATTAATTACGATCGCCAATTCATTCCCCACTTCTCTACTTTGGTTGCTCCCTTGGTAGCTCTCACCAAGAAGGGAGCCAATCCCAAATTGTGGTCAGAGGAGGTCTCCAAGGCCTTTACTTCAATCAAGTCCCATTTTGCTAGCGCTCCTATCCTACATCGTCCGAGGTTGATAAGCCTTTTATATTGGAGGTAGATGTCTCGTCCGTTGGTGCTGGAGCAGTCCTTTTTCAAAAGGATGCTCAAGGTCGTAAACATCCTTGCTTCTTCTTCTCCAAGACCTTCACACCAGCGGAGAGGAATTATTCCATTGGGGATAGGGAGTTGCTAGCCATGAACTTGGCCTTTTCCGAGTGGAGACATCTCCTGGAGGGGGCTCGCTTTCCCTTTCAAGTGTTCACTGACCACAAAAATTTGGTCTATTTACAGACCGCCCAGCGGCTAAATTCCCGTCAGGCCAGATGGTCCATGTTCTTCTCCCGGTTCCATTTCACCCTCCATTTTCTCTCCGGGGAGAAGAACATTCGTGCCGATGCTCTGTCTCGCTCCGTGGTGTCCTCTGAGGAGGTGGAGGAGGAGCCTCGGCTGATTGTCCCCACAGAGAGCCTAAGAACTGTGGCCCCGGTTTCGCTTGAGTCTGTGCCTCCGGGCAAGACTTTTGTGCCCATCAATTTGCGACCGGAGGTACTCTCTTGGGCACACTCGTCCAGGGTGGGTGGACATTTTGGGGCAAAGAGGATATCTGAGTTGCTGGCGAGGACATACTGGTGGCCACATATGGTCCGTGACGTCAGGGAATACGTTCAGGCGTGCGTCTCCTGCGCCAAGAATAAGTGTCCTCGACAACGGCCAGCTGGGTTACTTTTCCCTTTACCGGTGGCAGACAGGCCCTGGGACATGGTAGGGATGGATTTTGTGGTGGGCTTACCCAAGTCTCGGGGCTGCACCATCATCTGGGTGATAACCGACCACTTCTCCAAAATGGTGCACTTGGTGCCGTTACCACGGTTACCGTCTGCACGGGCCTTGGCAGCATTATTCATCAGGCATATTTTCCGCCTACACGGTATGCCAGACAAAATTGTCAGTTATCGAGGTCCCCAGTTTGCGTCTCGGTTCTGGAGAGAGCTGTGTCGTTTACTCAGCATTGAGTTGAATCTCTCCTCTGCATACCATCCCGAGACGAATGGGTTGGTAGAGAGGGCCAACCAGACCTTGGTCACATACTTGCGACATTTTGTCTCTGCCAGGCAGGTTAACTGGGCATCCTTGCTACCGTCGGCTGAGTTCGCTCTAAATAATGCTGAGGCTGACTCCACCGGACAGACCCCATTCCTCCTGAACTACGGTCAACATCCGCGGGTACCAGTGCCCATGCCCGTGTCTTCCGCCGATTCCAGGGTGGCAGACTGGGCTGTGGAGGCACGGGACATTTGGGACCGCACCTAGGATGCCATTCAGGCCTCCAAAGAGAGGATGAGGTCTTCGGCCGACGTTCATCAGCGCCCTGCTCCTACATTTGCTCCGGGTGACCTAGTGTGGCTTTCTGCGAAGTTGGCACCTCGCTTTTTGGGCCCCTTTAAAGTTCTTGAGCAGGTGAACCCGGTGGTTTACCGCCTAGCTCTTCCGCCTCGCCTTGGTATCACCGACACCTTTCACGTGTCCCTCCTGAAACCTGTGGCCATTTCCCGGTTTTCCGAGTCATCTGCCGGGACGTCGGGTTCATCTACCGACGATTATGAGGTGAACGCCATTGTTGGGTGCAAGGTGGTACGAAGAAAAAAATTTTATTTGGTGGATTGGAGGGGTTATGGGCCTGAGGATAGGTCCTGGGAGCCTGCCGAGCATGTTCACGCTCCGCAGCTCATCGCTGCCTTTGAGCGCAGCGAGGCCCAAAGAGGGGGGGGCCCTAGGAGGGGGGGTAATGTTAGGGTTCGAGTTCCCGCTACTGCACAAGGGGAGTCTCGAACCAGTCTCGTTGTGGTCTCCCATCCATCTCCGTCTGCAGTGGAGCCTGCTCAGCAGAGACGTCGGTCCCAGCGTCTTGCCCATTCCAGTACTGTGCAGAGACTTGCTGCTGCCCTTCCTGGATCTTCTATTATAGCCAGTGCTGGAGCAGACGTCTTTGGGACGAAGTCCTGCGTTTCCCCTTCTGAGCATGCCCAGGGTAAGATCTCTCATTAGAGATCAGGGGGTCACATGTTCAGGTACTGCAGCAGCTCCTATTGGTCCGCCAGGAAGGTCCTGAAACTACATGTGTTTTGGAACAGTTTCTCATTGGTCCTTGTTTCTGGCAGGTCCTGTAGCTGTTACTATAAAAGGGTGGCATGGCTGGGCCGCCATGCGCTAGTATCAATTGCATTATGTGCTTTGCGCCAGTGTGATCATGCACGCATGTGGTTAGGGCTCAGCTGAAATAAGCCCCTAGAATACCGGCTTCTCCGGTGAGGAGATTTGAGTGCAAGTGGTTAGGGTTTGGCTGAAATAAGCCCCTAGAATACCGGCTTCTCCGGTGAGGAGATTGCTTGATTGCGTTGCTGTCTGCATGATCACTGACTGCTATCCGCACAGCAGTTATCTGTGTGTCCCTGTGGTATTAACAAGACACAGTCTTTTTCTCAGCGGCTCTGTGACGCAACAGGGTTCGCTTTATAACACTGGTTCAGCGCCCTAGCGTTTTACTTTGCGGCTCACTGAAGCTAAGTGAGTTCGCACTTATCGCCATATAGCGCTGTGGCATTCCCGTTAGCGGCTCTGGGGATTAACAGAGTTCGCACTAACTGCCACAGCGCGCTACGGCGTTTATTTTAGCGACTGCGGGATAACAGAGTTCGCTACTTTCGCCATCTTACTAGCAGCGGGCTTCGCCTGCACGGTGGACCCCGGGTTGCGAACGCACCTCTCTACTATATCTATTGGGTGCGTTCCGCAGACCCTAACAATCTGTTATTGGGGATAACGGTCCTAATGGGTCAGTTACAATTCCCTTTATACTGGGAATGTGGACAGTTTTGAGTGTTTGCCGGAGACTAAATGGAATAGGGATGTTATTTTGGGCCAAAATAGGCTAAGTCCATGGTAGAGTGGAAACTGATGTAGGACAAGACTCATAGGCCATACGTACCCACAGTTTAGATTCTCTACAGTGCGGAATATCTAAGATTCTTGTATGGGTGGACGCCAGATAGTATTTTCGGCAGTCAGGCAAACCTATACCCCTAAATCCTTTGGAAGCACCAAAACAGTCCTACGAATTCTTGGGCGTCCCGCCGATCAAACGAATTCACTGAATTTACGTTGGACCCTCATCCAGAAGGAGGATGGGATATATATCGGGATAGTTTGTAGTAAATAAAAAAGTCTAGGCAATACAGTCATTTTGAGGATGTTAACCCAGCCAAACCAGGAGAACTTTCCACGGTTCCAGGAATTAAGATCCCCTTCCAATCTAAAATTGGTAAGGCAACTTTATTCTTTGGGTCAGTATGATTACAGCGATACTTCATTTATATAGTTCTTTTATGTTTTCACGCTTTTAGACCATAAAAAATATTTTTATAGAAACAATAATTTTTGCATCGCTTTATTCTGCGAGCTATAACTTTTTTATTTTTTCGCTGATGATGCTGTATGGCGGCTTGTCTTTTGCGGGACAAGATGACGTTTTCTGCGGTACCATGTTTATTTACATTCGTCTTTTTGATCACGTTTTATATCACTTCTTGTTCTGCGGTATGATGATTAAGCATTGTTTTTTGCCTTGTATTTTATTTTTTTACAGTGTTCACAGAAAAGGTTAACTATCAGGACACTTATAGGTCTGGCCGTTCTGGACGCAGCGATACCATATTGTATCAATAAATAAATATTGGAATGAAAAAAAATATATATAACCAATAAAAGTACACATATTTAGTATTGCTGCGTCTGTAATGACCCGACCTATAAAACTGTCCCACTAGTGAGCCCCTTAATGAACACCATAAAAAAGAAACAAGGCAAAAAACAAGGCTTTATCATCATACCGCCGAACTAAAAGTGGAATAACACGCGATCAAAAAGGTGGATATAAATAAACATGGTACCGCTGAAAACGTCATCTTGTCCTGCAAAAAACGATCCGCCATAAAGCATCATCAGCGAAAAAATAAAAAACCCGATATAAATCTGGTATCGCTGTAATCGCACAGACCCGAAGAATAAAGTCGTCTAATCACTTATACCGCACAAGAAAGGCGTAAAATATAAATAAAACCAATTCTTCACCTGCTGTTGATTTTCATTCTGCCTCCCAAATATCGCAGTAAGGCTCAGTGCACATTTATCCTGCGCTCTACGCTTACACTTAGGTTTCTGTGTAAATCTCTGAAATAGGTGAATCAGACAGAACCTCCAGCCGAAGATTCCCTATAGTGAGGCAGATGGAGGCACTGTGGACCTCGTCTGACCTTTGATCCAGCGGTGTCTGTCTTTTTAGGATTGCATTAAAGTGCCGTTGGCCACAGTTTTGTGCACTTCTGAAAAGAAGGACACCACTGAACAGAGGCCAGAGTAACTCTGCTGCCTCACTATAGTGAATGGATCCCTCAGGGGTTTCATCTGAATCACGTCACTCAGAGATTTAGATGGAAACCCCAAAGTAAGTGCTCAGCGTAGAGCGCAGGATAAATGTGATCCCAAATGTTATGTAAAATGTTCCCAATAAAAGCTCCAACCCAATCCACAAAAAGCAAGTCCCCACTCAGGTCCGTTATCTGTCAATAGAAATATAGGGTGTTTCCATGTTACTGGTAGTACAAAGTCTCTGGAAAAGTGAAATGTCTCCTCACCCGACAAAAGAAATTCAGCAAATTCTCCACTCCCAAATCCAAATGCCCCCCTCCTTCTGAGACCCACAGTGTAAACCACATATTGAGTCTATGTTGGGCATTTTTGAAGTGATGAGAGTATGTCTAACTTACGGGTGCGGGCCTCCAGAAGCACTGGTTGGGCATAACATACTGGTCACTACAGTGTATTGGTCACTACAATGTCAGTTTGCAATTTTCGCTCGGCAACATTGTTTCTGGAAAATACTCGTGGAGTCAAAATCGTCACTACACCTGTAGATAAATTCCGCAATGAGTATAGTTTCCCAAATGGTTTCACTTTAGGGGGGAATCTACTCTTCTAGCAATTAGAGGTTCTGTATATGGAATTCGTAAATTGTTCCAGGAAAATCTGCGCTCCAGGAGGCAAATAGCGCTCAGTTCCTCCCGAGACTCTCCGTATGGCTAAGCAGTACTGTACAGCCACATATGGGGTATTCCCACGTTCAGTAGAAATTGTGGGACAAGTTTTGGTGCCATTTTTACCCACTTCTTGTGTGAAAATGTAAAACCTGGAGCTAAAACTAAATTTTGGTGGTAAAAATTTAGTTATTTTGTCTTCACTGCCCAATGGTATAAAATTCTGTGACACACCTGTGGTGTCCATATGATCACTGCACCCCTAGATGAATTCATTGAGAGGTGTAGTTTGTAAAATGGGGTCACTTATGGGGGGTTCTGCTGTTCTGGTACCTCATGGGCTCTCCCAGTGGCACTCCTTGCCTTCTGAGCTCTGCACTGTGTCTGAAAAATATTTCCTGATTACATGTACGGTATTGTTGCACTCAAGAAAAAATGGACCTCAGTTTGTTGTTAAAAAAAATTCCTATTAGCCCTTAGAAAAATTAAAAACTTGGGGCTAAAACAACATTTATGTGAGGAAAATTTAATTTTATTATTTTCAAGGAACTCACCAGGCATCTACACACATTCCTTGAGGGGTCTAGTTTCCAAAATAGGGTCACTTGTGGGTGGTTTCCACTGTTTTGGCACATCAGGGGCTCTCCAAATGGGACATGGTGTCCGTTAATGATTCCAGGAAATTTTACATTTAAAATGTCAAATGGCGCTCCTTCCCTTCTGAGCTCTGTCGTGCGCACAAACAGGAGTTTTCTCCCTCATATTGGGTATCTGCATACTTAGGAGAAATTGCACAACAAATTTTTGGGGTCCTTTTTTTTCCCGTTACCCTTCTCAAATAAAAAAATTGAATCTGAAGTAAATTTTTTGTGAAAAAAAGTTAAATGTTCATTTTTTTTTTTTCAAAAAATTCCTGTGAAGCACCTAAAGGGTTAATAAACTTCTTGAATGTGGTTTTGAGTACCTTGAGGGGTGCAGTTTTTAGAATGGTGTCACTTTTGGGTATTTTCTGCCATATAGACCCCTCAAAGTGACTTCAAATGTGAGGTGGTCCCTAAAAAAAAATGGTTTTGTAAATTTTGTTGTAAAAATGAGAAATCGCTGGTCAACTTTTAACCCTTATAACTTCCTAACAAAAAAAAATTTGGGTTCCAAAATTGTGCTGATGTAAAGTAGATATGTGGGAAATGTTATTTATTAACTATTTTATGCGACATATCTCTGTGATTTAAGGACATGAAAATTCAAAGTTGGAAAATTGCAACATTTTCCAAATTTTTGCCAAATTTCCATTTTTTTTTCGCAAATAAAGCAAGTCATATCAAAGAAATGTTACCACTATCATGAAGTACAATATGTCACGAGAAAACAATCTCAGAATGTCCCGGATCCGTTGAAGCGTTCCAGAGTTATAACCTCATAAAGAGACAGTGCTCAGAATTGTAAAAATTGATGAAAGACGTGGGATAGACAGTCTGTAGGAGCGCCAGCCAGGTGTAAGTGTTGTAAGCGATTAAGAAATCTAATGCTGCTCCAGCCGGGTACCCCGAGTGGGATTACTATTGAGAAAGACGGACTCACTCTGTTGAAACGCGTTGTGGATTCATTGTTTTACCATCATTTTTAATAATTTTTAATAAATGAAGATTGTCATTCACTAAGAAGATTCCTGTCTTTTGCGCCCTGCTGACCGGGTTTTCAAGAATCTTTCAGAATTGAAAAATTGGCCCAGTCATTAACGTGCAAACCACCCTTGGGGGTTAAGGGGTTAATATGTATTGAAAAAAAAAAATTCCGATTCAGCATTCTCCCCCCATGTCACGCAGGACACCCTTATACCCTCCCCCATGCCACGCAGGACACCCTTCTGCCCTCCCCCATGTCACACAGGACACCCTTCTGCCCTCCCGCATGGCACACAGGACACCCTTCTGCCCTCCCCCATGGCACACAGGACACCCTTCTGCCCTCCCCCATGTCACACAGGACACCCTTCTGCCCTCCCCATGGCACACAGGACACCCTTCTGCCCTCCCCCATGGCACACAGGACACCCTTCTGCCCTCCCCCATGGCACGCAGGACACCCTTCTGCCCTCCCCCATGGCACGCAGGACACCCTTCTGCCCTCCCCCATGCCATGCAGGACACCCTTATCCCTTTCCTCATCCGTGCAGAAGGGGCAGAGACGGGAACTGTGCTTAGTGGCTCAGGGTGCACATTACCCACAGCCACTATAAGGCGTCAGGAGTGGACCCCCTTACACAGTACCAGACACGGCACACACAGGGGTCTCATCCCCTGTCAGCTAATCTCTTTATAAGCACATCTATGGTGGGCTATCAGGGGATGAAGAACAAGTGTCTTCTGTGCCCTGGAGTCACATCTAAGAGCAGAGACTGCTGAGGACGACCATAGACCAGTCTCACCAGAAAAGCCAGTTGTGTCCGCGCATTGCAGATGTGACCGGCTCTGCGTGCATTCAAAGGAGCACAACGGCGGCCAGCTAATGACATGCACTAGCCCGGTTTATAACACAGACCAGACTGGTACATGCACTGGCCATGCTACATAGGAGAACATCATTTTGGTCTATATATTTCGGGATCCGAAATGCTGGATTGCGGAGCTGCTCCCTCCTCTGATGATGGCTGCGGCAGGGTGCTGCACATCTGCCTATAGTGATTTCAATTTACACAGATGTGCAGCACGAAGACGGAGCAGCTCTGTAATTGAGCAAGTCTGGCTGGTGGTCGCCATCACAAGAATGGCTGATTTCCTGGGGTGCCGGGTATTGGACCCCGACTGATCAGACATTGATGACCTATCCTAAGGCTTGGTTAGCAATGATATAGTAATGGACAACTTTTTTAAGCCACTGAAAAAAAAAGAAAGTAAAAAATAGAAGTTTTCTAAAATGTAAAATAATAAAAATGTAAATAATCATCTTTTCCTCCATTAAAAATAAATGGAAGTATATGTATGTGGTAATGCTGTGTAAGTAAAAGTCTGATCTGTTAAAATAAGAAAATATGGCAGAAAACGCTGTAAAGAGGAAAATTAACAATACTCCAAAATGTTTCCCTTTCCCCACGACAGTATAATAGAGAGAGGATCTGCCCCAAGGACAGGAAACCCTACAGCTTTAAAAGGCGGGGCTCTTTAGTACGCTTCTGTGGTTTCCTGTCCTTGAGGGAGATCCTACAGGTAGCTCCCCACTGCTGCCGGGGGAGTGAAGATTACCTGGGCTGAAGTCCCAGCAGACTGATGTCGCTGGTGAGTGTAGCAGCCGACATTCGTGGACATCTTCCCAGGAGCACAGCCAATCTGGGCGCGATGCATCCCTATGGGTTGGCGGAAGTGGATGTCAGTTCTGGGGGCACGGACTAGTATGGCATGGTGCATCCCCGGAATGGAGCTGGGCGTCTTCTGGGAGCATAGCTGGAAATAGCATGGTGCATCCCCAGCAATGAAACTGCAGCAGCAACACATCCAGGGATAGGATCCAATCCCTACTCCTGGTTCGATCCCGGGGCAGACCCAGGATGGGTATAGGATAAAAACCTCCCCCACCTCTGAACCATGCTGCAGGAGGTATTCCAGATGGAGGATGTCAACCAGCCTGGAGAACGTTCGGAAGCAGCAGCTCGACCTCGGCAGTTCTGTGTCAGGTGGCATGAGTCGGGGTGAATCCTTGAGAAAAACCTTTGTAAATGCCTGTATTTTTCTTTTATCTATTTCTTTCATAGGACAGGCCTAGGAAAGCGCAATCTAAAACCAAGCACAAGGAATGTGCTTTATGTAAGAATAGATTAGCGGCCACCTACACGAAAAGACTGTGCAAGGAGTGTATTGAGAAAACCCTAACAGAAGAATCCCCTTCCCTCATGGAGATTAGGAGAGACTTGATTAGGGTCGAGATGAAAAAAATCTTTGAAGGGGATTAAGGCTGGCACCTCAACAAGAGTGAAAACTCCAGTTCAGAGGAGGAAATAGAAGATGAAGAATTGGGAGGTTATTATACAGACACATCATCATCATCCTCGACTGACAGCGGCGGGAATCCATACTGGTTCCCGCCAGAAGAAATGAGTAAATTAGTGAAGACTGTCAGAGCAACCTTGAAAGTAGAGGAAATTAGGAAACCAAGATGATGTTCGGATGGTTTGAGGTCAGAAAACATAGATGATTTCCTGTACATAAGAAGATAGCCTCACTGATTAGGAAGGAGTGGAAGAATTTCTGATAATCTACTTCGGGATGAAAGTCTCCCTAAAAGGAAGTATGCATTTGAAATAGGGGATTTGGAAATATGGAGTGCCCAACGTTGAAATGTGTAAGGTGTCCCGCAATACGGCACTTCCGATCGTAATGTAGGACTGCTTAAGGATCCACATGATAGGAAAGCAGAGAGCTTTCTGAAAAAAGCCTGGGAATCCAGGGCCGCAGCATTATAGCCCAATGTAGCAACAAGATCCCTAAACATGTGGCTTGGCCAGCTGCAAGAACAAATTAGAAATATATGCCCAAGGGATCAATTACTTGCTAGTTTACCAAACCTGGCAAAGGCAGCTGATTTTCTGGTAGATTCCTCAGTGGACGCTGCCCAACTAATAGCGCAGGCCTGTGCCTTTTCAAATTCATATAAAAAGGGCCCTCTGGTTAAAAAAAATGGTCTGGGGACTTCAACTCTAAATCCAGACTCTGCAGTATTCTCTGTGAAGGAAAATGCATTTTTGGATCATCGCTGCATGAGATCCCGGATGAAGCCGCAGATTCTAAGAAAGGGTTTCCTCAGACTAGTGCCCCAAAATTTAAGAGACCCTTTCATCTATCAAGGAAAGGGGCTCCTAAACAAAAGGACACAAGAAATCCAGAAATAAGAGAAAAACCTCACAAGGGGATCATTTTTTTTATCTAGGTTCACAAAAAATCGGGGACATGATGACACCAGGCCCCAGGTAGGTGGAAGGGTTTGTCAGTTTCTTCCTGCCTGGGAAAGGATTTCCTTAAGGAAATAGGGTCACTCTTAGAGAAAGGGGCTCTAACATAGGTACCAAGGGGGAAATGGGGAAGGCGTTCTATAGTCCCATGTTAACATAGTAACATAGTAACATAGTTATTAAGGTTGAAGGAAGACTTTAAGTCCATCTAGTTCAACCCATATCCTATCCTAACCTGCCCTAACATGTTGATCCAGAGGAAGGCAAAAAAACCCAAGTGGCAAACAGTAAGCTTCATAAGGAAAAAGACAGACCAATTCTTCAGGACAATAGTAGGACATGTAAAAGCTCTAAATCATTTTTTAGTGCCTAAACACTTCAAAATGGAAATAATAGAGACAACAGTAAAAATGTCGTTTCCAGGATGTTTTATGGCCACTATAGATCTCCGAGGCGCCTACTATCATGTGCCTATTTGTCAAAGCCATCAAAAAAACCAGGATGGCAGTCAACATACGAGGACAATTAACATACCTACAATTCAAGGTCATCTCCATTGGCCTATCCATGGCCCCAGAGGTCTTCAGAAAGATGACTTCCTCATTGTGAGGAAGTCAGAAACCAAATGCAAACAGGTGGTGGGACATGTCATGGAGATACCGCACACCACAGCATGGGTAATAAACTTTAACCCCTTAAGGACAGAGCCATTTTGCAGCTTAATGACCGGGCCAATTTTTACAATTCTGACCACTGTCACTTTATGAGGTTATAACTCTGGAACGCTTTAACGGATCCTGCTGATTCTGAGATTGTTTTTTTGTGACATATTGTACTTCATGATAGTGGTAAAAATTCTTCGATAAGACTAGTGTTTATTTATGAAAAAAATGCAAATATGGCGAAAAATTTTGCAATTTTCAAACTTTAAATTTTTATGCCCTTAAATCAGAGAGATATGTGACACAAATTACTTAATAAATAACATTTCCCACATGTCTACTTTATATCAGCACAATTTTGGAAACAACATTTTTTTTTTGTTACGAAGTTATAAGGGTTAAAAGTTGACCAGCAATTTCTCATTTTTACAACAAAATTTACAAAACCATTTATTTTGGGGACCACATCATATTTAAAGTCACTTTGAGGGGTGTACATGACAGAAATTACCCAAAAGTGACACCATTCTAAAAACTGGACCCCTCAAGGTACTCAAAATCACATTGAAGAAGTTTATTAACCCTTTACGTGCTTCACAGGAACTGAATCAATGTGGAAGGAAAAAATTAACATTTAACTTTTTTTTTTTTTTTACCAACATTTTACTTCAGAACCATTTTTTTTTTATTTTCACAAGTGTGAAAAGAAAAAATGAAACACAACATTTGTTGTGCAATTTCTCCTGAATAAGCAGATACCCCATATGTGGGGGTAAACCTCTGTTTGGGTGCACGGTAGAGCTCGGAAGAGAAGGAGCGCCGTTTGACTTTTTCAATGCAGAATTGGCTGGAATTGAGATTGGACACCATGTTGCGTTTGCAGAGGCCCTGATGTGCCTAAACAGTGGAAACCCCCCACAAGTGACACCATTTTGGAAACTAGACCCCCTAAGGAACTTATCTAGATGTGTGGTCAGCACTTTGAACACCCAAGTGCTTCACACAAGTTTAGAACGTAGAGCCGTAAAAATAAAAAAGCATATTTTTTTCACAAAAGTGATCTTTTTGCCCCCAATTTTTTATTTTAACAAGGGTAGCAAGAGGAATTGGACCCCAAAAGTTGTTGTTCAATTTGTCCTGAGCATGCTGATACCCCATATGTGGGGGTAAACCTCTGTTTGGGTGAACGGTAGAGCTCGGTAGAGAAGGAGCGCCGTTTGACTTTTTCAATGCAGAATTGGCTGGAATTGAGATTGGACACCATGTTGCGTTTGCAGAGGCCCTGATGTGCCTAAACAGTGGAAACCCCCCACAAGTGACACCATTTTGGAAACTAGACCCCCTAAGGAACTTATCTAGATGTGTGGTCAGCACTTTGAACACCCAAGTGCTTCACACAAGTTTAGAACGTAGTGCCGTAAAAATAAAAAAGCATATTTTTTTCACAAAAGTGATCTTTTTGCCCCCAATTTTTTATTTTAACAAGGGTAGCAAGAGGAATTGGACCCCAAAAGTTGTTGTTCAATTTGTCCTGAGCATGCTGATACCCCATATGTGGGGGTAAACCTCTGTTTGGGTGAACGGTAGAGCTTGGAAGAGAAGGAGCGCCGTTTGACTTTTTCAATGCAGAATTCGCTGAAATTGAGATTGGACACCATGTTGCGTTTGCAGAGGCCCTGATGTGCCTAAACAGTGGAAACCCCCCACAAGTGACACCATTTTGGAAACTAGACCCCCTAAGGAACTTATCTAGATGTGTGGTCAGCACTTTGAACACCCAAGTGCTTCACACAAGTTTAGAACGTAGAGCCGTAAAAATAAAAAAGCATATTTTTTTCACAAAAGTGATCTTTTTGCCCTCAATTTTTTATTTTAACAAGGGTAGCAAGAGGAATTGGACCCCAAAAGTTGTTGTTCAATTTGTCCTGAGCATGCTGATACCCCATATGTGGGGGTAAACCTTTGTTTGGGTGCACGGTAGAGCTCGGAAGAGAAGGAGCGCTGTTTGACTTTTTCAACGCAGAATTGGCTGGAATTGAGATTGGACACCATGTTGCGTTTGCAGAGGCCCTGATGTGCCTAAACAGTGGAAACCCCCCACAAATGACACCATTTTGGAAACTAGACCCCCTAAGGAACTTATCTAGATGTGTGGTGAGCACTTTGAACCCCCAGGTGCTTCACACAAGTTTATAACGTAGAGCCGTAACAATAAAAAAGCATATTTTTTTCACAAAAGTGATCTTTTTGCCCCCAATTTTTTATTTTAACAAGGGTAGCAAGAGGAATTGGACCCCAAAAGTTGTTGTGCAATTTGTCCTGAGCATGCTGATACCCCATATGTGGGGGTAAACCTTTGTTTGGGTGCACGGTAGAGCTCGGAAGAGAAGGAGCGCTGTTTGACTTTTTCAACGCAGAATTGGCTGGAATTGAGATTGGACACCATGTTGCGTTTGCAGAGGCCCTGATGTGCCTAAACAGTGGAAACCCCCCACAAATGACACTATTTTGGAAACTAGACCCCTAAGGAACTTATCTAGATGTGTGGTGAGCACTTTGAACCCCCAGGTGCTTCACACAAGTTTATAACGTAGAGCCGTAACAATAAAAAAGCATATTTTTTTCACAAAAGTGATCTTTTTGCCCCCAATTTTTTATTTTAACAAGGTAGCAAGAGGAATTGGACCCCAAAAGTTGTTGTGCAATTTGTCCTGAGCATGCTGATACCCTATATGTGGGGGTAAACCTCTGTTTGGGTGCACGGTAGAGCTCGGAAGAGAAGGAGCGCTGTTTGACTTTTAATCTCAAAATTGTGAGAGCGGATGCCTTGTCGGGTTTGGACATGTGCCTAAACAGCAGAAACCCCCCAAAACTGAACCCGTTTTGGAAACGACACCCCTCAAAGATTTTATCCAGGTGTATATTGAGCAATTTTAACCCTCAGGTACGACACAGAATTTGATAACATTAGGTCGTCATAGTGAAAAAGTTCATTTTTTCCACAAAAATCTTGTTTTAGACCTGAATTTCTCACTTTTGTCAGAGATTACACCAAAAAGTGGACCCCACAATTTGTTACCCAATTTCTTATGAGCGTGGCGATATCCCATATGTAGTGAAAAATTTCTGTTTGGACAAAATGCAGTGCTCAGACAGAATGGGGAACAATGTGACAAATTTGGCTTTATTTCAAAATCCTTCCAGGAATTATTACTCACAGAGGGAGGCATGCTCCTAAAAATACATTGGATGATTATAAAATTTGGTCTTGCTAACAAAACTGTTGTCCCGCATTTGCGTATATTGTAGCAGGAAGAATAAACTGTACTGGAATGATGGGCAAAATGTGGAGGAAAATGCAGCCAACTATGTGGCAAAGCTGAGTTTGTTCCAAAGATGAAAGAACACCAGCAGGGCTAGCATGGCAGACACTTTCAGAGACTGGTCGTACAACGTCCATTTAGCTCCATCAATCCCTATATGAGAGACGAATGTGTGCCAACAGACGTGGTGCACCATAGCAAGCTCTCACCCGCCAAGGTCAGAACCGCTATATGCACAAAACAACCAATCCCCTACAGAATCTGTCAAGTATTGTCTGGAAACAGAGGTTCGTTAAGAACCATACAGTAAAGCCCATAGTGCAAAAGTACGGAACTTCCTCATTTTTAGAAATCCTCCAATAAAATGATCATGCCGCATCACCAACAGAAATATAAGTAATAGAAATGGAAGCCAAAGTTTTGTGTAGCAAGACAGTCTAAAAATAGTCAAAGTTAGATAAATGGTCAATGTTTGTGAGTAATCAAGTCCTAGAATTAATTTTCAGATGACCTGACTTTTCAGGAACATTTGTGGGGTCCACACTCTGGGGTGTACAGACGTGGGTACGTGGACGAGAATTTGTTGGAATAGTAGTTTGGTATGTGATTGATCAAGTCCTAGAATTAATTTTCAGATGACCTGACTTTTCAGGAACATTTGTGGGGTCCACACTCTGGGGTGTACAGACGTGGGTACGTGGACGAGAATTTGTTGGAATAGTAGTTTGGTATGTGATTGATCAAGTCCTAGAATTAATTTTCAGATGACCTGACTTTTCAGGAACATTTTTGGGGTCCACACTCGGGTGTACAGACGTGGGTACGTGGACGAGAATTTGTTGGAATAGTAGTTTGGTATGTGATTGATCAAGTCCTAGAATTAATTTTCAGATGACCTGACTTTTCAGGAACATTTGCGGGGTCCACACTCTGGGGTGTACAGACGTGAGTATGTGGACGAGAATTTGTTGGAATAGTAGTTTGGTATGGGATTGATCAAGTGTTGGAATTAATTGTGGAATGGGGTCAAATGGGATCTACTTATGACAATATTTTCTATTACATGTTCCAAATTACTCTACTGGGGCCTCTAAGCAGAAAATAAAAATTATATAAAAAAAACCTAATAATTGTGGGTGGTGTGGTAGGTCTCAAAGCAGGGGGAGATACAAAGGCCTGGTTGGGATGGGCATGTGGGGCAATAGTAACGGGAATCACTCCGTTTGCCATGCTTCCTGCAAACCCGGCATCGTTTTTGTGGATACCTTTGGGTGGGAGTGACTGGGACAGGGTGAGGAAAATGGCGCTCTGAAAGTCTCCGGGAATCCTCAGACTCAAAGGCATCCCCGGTGCCATTGAGTCAAACATGAGGCCCTCAATGATTGTTTCCTGGTACTGGAGGAATGTGAGGGGTCCTTGGGACTTTTTGTAGAGGACAAAACTGTTGTAAGTGCCCGTTTGAATTAGATAGATTGCCACCTTTTTGTACCATGCCCTGGTCTTCCGCTTGACCAGGTATGGCTGCAGAATCTGGTCGGATAAATCTACGCCACCCATATATTTGTTATATTGTGTGACGCAGACAGGTTTTTGCTTGTCCCTGGTGGCACCCCTCTCTCTGACCGTCACAGTGGTGTCCGCATGCAGTGTGGTCAGCATGTAGACGTCCTTCCTGTCATTCCACTTCACTGCAAGAAGTTGGTCACTTGCGAGTGAGAATGACGCCCCTTCTCCAACCGTCTGGACACCAACTGTGACGGAAACCCCACTCTGTTTTTCCTCACTGTCCCACAGGCCCCTGTATTTGCAGCGTGGAGGGATTTGTATAGGGGGATGCTCGTGTAATAATTGTCAGTGTACACGTGGTACCCTTTATGGAGAAAGGGCGTCATTAGCTGCCACACAATTTTCCCTGGGATGCCAATTGTCTGGGGGCAGTTTGGGGGGTTTATTTGGCGGTCCCTACCTTCATAGATTAGGAAGGTGGATGTGTACCCTGATGAGCTCTCACACATTTTATAAAGTTTGACGCCATATTTGGCACGTTTGGAGGGGATGAATTGGCGGAATAACAGACGGCCCTTGTAGCTCATCAAGGACTCGTCTACTGCCACATTTTGCTCAGGGGTATATGAGTTGAGAAATGAATTTTGTAGGAGGGAAATTAGGGGTCTCAGTTTATTTAGTCGATCATAGTTGGGGTCAGTTCTTGGGGGGGCTTGGGAATTATCATTGAAGTGGAGAAATCTCATCAGGGCTTCATAGCGGAGTCGGGACATGACGGCTGCAAATACAGGGGTGTTGTGGACAGCTTTTGTTGCCCAGTAAGAGCGGAGTGTGGGTTTTTTTACTATACCCATATTCAGGGTAAGGCCTAAAAAATTTTTGATTTCGGGGACATTTGTGGGCATCCAGGAACGGGAATGAAAAGCAGTAGGTTTTTGGGAAATATATTGTCGGGCATATAGATTAGTTTGGAGGACGATGAGTTCTAGGACTTCGGGGCTAATAAAAATTTGGAAAAAATCAATGGGGGTAAAATTGGCGACATCTACTCTAATTCCTGGGACAGCAGAAAAAGGGGGAATTTGAGGGGAAAATGAGGGGTCATTATACCACAGCGATGGGGGACTGCGGTACTTGGTCCTGCCTCCAATGAACCTTCAGCAGTGACGACCGACTCTGCTACCATTGGGCTGGGGGATCCCGTGGAGGAAGAGTCGTCGTCACTATCTGAAAACGGCTCAACTTCAGAGGCAGATTCCGTTTCGCTGCCGGAGCTGCCGGAGCAAAGCAGGCTGTACGCTTGCTCCGCGCTGAATGTTCTGCGGGCCATTTTTTTTTTATTTTCCTGCCTAATAAACTAACTCTAACCTAGTATTTTTTTTTCCTCCTAACGCTAACCCTAACGCATGTAACGCTAACCCTAACACGTGGAACGCTAACCCTAACGCTAACCCTAACACGTGGAACGCTAACACTAACGCTAACCCTAACACGTGGAACACTAACGCTATCACTAACGCTAACACGTGGAACACTAACCCTAACGCTAACCCTAACACGTGGAACGCTAACCCTAACACGTGGAACGCTAACCCTAACGCTAACCCTAACACTAACGCTAACTTCAAAAAAAAATTTTTAAAAAATTATTATTTTTTTATTTTTTTTTTTATAATCCCCTGACAATGGGGATGGGGATTTATGACTGAACGTCACGGACACGTGAAAACGTCCTAAAAAGGACGATTGCGGACACTGGAGTGTTTTTTGTCACTGTGGCGGCAGCACTTGGACTGTAGTCTATCTCTCTTCTCTCCCAGAACAACTACAGGGAGAGAAGAGAGAAGCCGCAGCCCAAGTGCTGCCATATTTACCAAATATTGGGGTTTCGATCACAGTGATAGGGTCCATCACTGTAATGAAAACCCAGCAGCCAATGAGAAAATTCTCCTTGGTTGCTAGGTGCAGGCAGGCAGATCTTGGCGGGCGCACTGCGCATGCGCCCGCCATTTTCTTTCTGCAGGAGGAAGGAGGGGGGCTAGGGGACCGGGGGACCGGAGGATCGCTTCAACGGGACTTCAGGTACCGGGGGGGGGGATCGGAGACCCTAATTCTCACCCCTCTGATGTGCGATCACATCAGAGGGGAGAGAATTTTTTTTTTTTTGTTGCGGTCGCCGTTAGTGATATAACGGCGATCGCAACACCAGGATCGGTAAATACCGACCCGGATCATGTTCTCTGGGGTCTCGGCTACCCCAGGCAGCCGAGACCCCAGAGAAAATCGCCCAGCCCCCCCCCCGGCACCTCGCGGCGGGCGCACTGGGCATGCGCCCGCCATTTTCTACTTCAGGACGATGCTGCGTCACCGGGGGACACCGGAGGGCCCCCAGATCACCAGGGGCCACAAAGGGGACATGGGGGACACTATTTCTCTCTCCTCTGATGTCCGATGACATCGGAGGAGAGAGAAATTAAAAGGCACATATGGTTATTATGTTTTTGTTGCGATCGCCGTTATAGGGTTAATAACGGCGATCGCAACATTGGGATCGGTAAAAACCGACCCGATTCATGTTCTCTGGGGTCTCGGCTACCCCCGGTAGCCGAGACCCTGGAGAAAATGCGACTGTGGGGGGCGCTATAGGCTTTTTCCACAGCGCCGTTAATTAACGGCGCTGTGGTTTAAGTACCCTTAATGACCGCCGTTAAAAGGCGTATCGGCGGTCGTTAAGGGGTTAAAAAATGACAGATAAAACCAGAACAAACGAAGAATTTTCTTAGGAATTTTGTTGCATTCAAGCAAACAAACTTCTTTTCTCCCAGGTGAAAAGCTAAGGAAAGTGTGCCGATCAGTTTTCAAGTTGGTCAAAAATCCGGTGACTATCCTAAGAAGGGCTATGTCAATCATGGGAATCTTAACATCTTGCATCCTGGCTGTAACCTGGGCAAGGTTCCACTTCAGAGCCCTTCAGTGGGAAGTTCTGAAAGAAGGAGAAAAAGTCGAAGGAAATTTGGACAGAAGAATTATTGTCTCAGGAAGGACGCAACAATCTTTAAGGCAACACAGGACCAATTTGTCTGGCGGAGTTCCTTGGGAAATCAAAACCTCAAAATAGTCACCACAGTCGCAAGCCCTTTTGGCTGGGGACCACACACAGAGGGAAGAATCCTCCAATAAGGATGGCCTCAAGAGTTTATGGACGCATCCTCCAGCAGGAAAGAACTAACGGCTATTGGGCTGGCATTACTAAAAATCCTGCCAGATATAAAGGGACAGCATGTGAATGTTTTATCGGTCAACAAAAAAGCAGTCGTGTGTACATACAAACAAGGAAGCACGAGGTCAAGAGGTCTCATAGAAGCGGTCAATATCATGACTTCAGCGGAAGAAAACTGGCAAGTTATCTGAAAGGCGAGGAGAACACTGTGGCAGATTACCTCAGTCGTCACATGATAAACCGGGACAAGTGGTCACTAAACCTGAAGATATTTAAAAAAATAGTCAGGTGCTGGGGGGACCCCAGATAGACTTGTTCGCAAACAAATCAAATAAAAAATCTCAAAAGTTCTTCCTGGAACCAAAAGACCTTCCGTTTGGAGTCGACTCCCTTCTCCACAGATGGCCAAAGGAGCTAATTTATGCCTTTCCCCCAATTTCCTTGATTCCTATAGTTCTCAGGAAAATTTGGACGGACAAAGCAGAAGCGATATTAATAGCCCCCTTCTGGCCCAGAAGAACCTGGTTCACAGGCTATGTCGGCTAACAGTGGGAGTGCCATGGGTACTGCCAGAAATCCCAGATCTCCTATCACAGGGGCCCATATTGCATCCCATTGTGAGGGATCTTCATTTGACGGTATGGTGCTTGAGCAGAAGCTTCTAGCAGCTAGAGGATGCTCATAAATGTTAATCTCTACCCTTATGAAGTCCAAAAAACAAAATTACGTTGGACATCTACTCTAGAATATGGGGAAAGTTCCCAACTTTTCAGGGAAATAGAGTACCCTTAAAGTCCACACTGCAGCACTGGGGGCTTTCTTAGACCTAAAAATTGCTGATCACCCCCTAAAAATAAAATAAGGCGGTCAGTCGCTCCGGAATAACCGTACTGCATGGAGCCGCCCCTTGGGACCTAAACTTAGTTTTAAAAGCTTTAGTCAAATCTCCATTTGAGTACCTAATCAGATTGCTCAATTAAGATTTTGACTCTGATAATGGCCCGTCTGGTGGCCCTTACATCAGCTAGAAGGGTGGGAGAGCTGCAGAAACTATCAGTCAACCAATCCTTTACTCAGTTCTTACCAGATACACTGGTTCAGGGCTATGTATAACCCTTTCTCCCCAATGTGGTAACAACCTTTCACAATCCTAGGAGATAGTTTTGTCATCTTTCTGTGATAACACTTAAAATGAGAGGGAAAAAGAGTTTCACACCCTGGATGTTAGGAGATGTCTGTTACAGTATCTATAGTAAACCAGGAAAAACAGGAAATCTACCTCCCTGTTTGTTCTCTTTCAGGGTCCCAGTAAAGGCCAGGCTGCATCCATAGGGTCCATAGCCAGATGAGTCAGGACAGGGATTGCACTGGTCTACACTTCAGGAGTTGTCCCCCCAGTAATATAAAAGCACACTCTACAAGGTCTATTTGCTGACTAATCTATGCCAGCCCTGACTTATGCCAATGTTACCAGTTTATAAGTGTTATTCACTTTACCCATCTGTGAGGGACGAGGGAGACTCCATTTTGGATTTATTAATTCAGGACCAATATGTTATCCAGAGATCTCCTTCTGCTCCATGAACTGTGGCCCCCACCTATGGGATAAGTACACAAATTCCCAAAAGAACAGGAACATGCCATACGGCGAGATAATTAGAGGTCACATGTTAATTAAGGTGAGGAGGAACAAAGCTGGGACCCCCTGCTGTCTTTTGTGAAAGGTGGCAAACATCAATCAACTATCAATGGAAGGCGTTAGACCGTCCGGCACCGACACCTAGAGATGAATTATAAGAGTACCATGAACCTCAGGGTTAAGTCCAATATACCAGTCAAAAAAGGGGTCTGTGCGGCACTCCACGGAAAAAAGGGTGTACGAATAGGATACCACTCCGAATAGTCAAAAATTAAATTCGGGCACTTCAAGGTTAAATGCAGAAAAAATGGATAGTGTTTTATTAAGTAAGGTACATCCAATGCGTACAACTATTTGACGTTTCGGCCAACACTAGGCCTTCATCAGAAATAGTCTTCAGTTTTCAGAGGCGACACAGCAGGTCAGGTGTAACTGACCAATGGGGTATAAGAGTAATGAAACAAAGCGCTGGGGTTAATGCAGTGAGGTGCTGTAGATAAAGCACCTCCAGCACCTCACTGCATTAACCCCAGCGCTTTGTTTCACTACTCTTATACCCCATTGGTCAGTTACACCTGACCTGCTGTGTCACCTCTGAAAACAGAAGACTATTTCTGATGAAGGCCTAGTGTTGGCCAAAACGTCAAATATTTGTAAGTAGTGGATGTACCTTATTTAATAAAACACTATCCATGTTTTTCAGCATTTAACCTTGGAGTGCCAAATTTAATTTTTGACTAAGTCCAATATACCACCATGATTCTGGGAGTGTTCCGCATACACCCCCTGTGTCTCAGCATTTTTTAGCTGTCCCAGATACCAAACTATCGAGACTCCAGAATCACTTAGCTGACCCAAGTTTGGACTCTCCTTATCGGTCCAGCCACAACGAAGCCGTTGAGATGTCAGTCGTCCCGTTTGGACCTCCCACTAGGAAGTTATGACCCATCCTAGATATTGGGAATTATTTCAGCTAGGAAGTCAATGGAGGAGATTTCAGTCCAACCCAGAGGGGCGGTGGCAAATATGAGAGGGGGCACACTAAGGTTTAAAAGCTAGCTACACACTTTTAGCTAGTGTCATTGTTCTGCCATGGAAGCCGTGTCACGTCACGCATGGAGACGGACCAGAAACTAAGAAAGTACCTGTGGACTCGATCGCTTCCTTACGCCCACATGTTATAAGGAACCGTAACATGACACATACAGCTAACTTCAATCCCATACCTGTAACCTACCTTTATCTGTACTTCTGGCTGCAATACCTGTATATTACTCTGTATATATTTGTATTATCTAGTGCGCCTTTCGTCAATTAAAATATCAATTAATTTTGGGCTGCTCTTTTATCTCGAATCCCGATTTCCCACGTCCGTGAATCCGGCTAGTACTTATACGCTACATGGGGTTGGTTTTTGACCCGATATAAGCTTGCTAACGGACCGGGCTTATATCTAACGAGGTACTGGTGGCAGCATACCGTTCTGGTGTTATCAGGGGATCCTGGCAGTAACGGACAAGAGGGTTATATATATATTCCTGGCCTGGGACTGGTGATATATATACAGCCCTCACTGCAGAGTGCCTCGATAACAGTACACAGCAGGGCAACCTCTCCGGCAGCTACCTATCCTAGGTGCAGTTCCCTGACTGACCTGAGGGTAAGGGGGCACCAGAGCTGCGACTGTGTAAGCTCTGTCACAGATTGGTGACAGCGGGGGGATATCTATCCCCGGCTCTCATTTTCCTTACGCCATCATTGTGCTAATGTTATGGCATACTGTTGTCTTCCTTATTATCGGTCCTTTCATTGACGAGGGTCTTCACTGTGAGCTCCATAAAAAAGTTTTGAAATTCCCTTTTGTATCGTCGAAAAAATTGACATCCAATCTATCTTTCATCCTTTTAGGAAATCCTTGTGAGAAAAACGGTTTATTACTAAATTGTAAAAAAGAAGATATCGGGAAGCACTCTAATGGAGAAAACCTCATTACCCTTCATGGACCTCCTGGACTTCACATTACTTCACTTTCTTATAATCCTCCTAATCATGAGGAACCCTCTCCTGAGCAATCTCGCATTGTTACCACAAGTCCAGGAGACAAAGTGGATACAAGATTTCAGGATGACAACCAACTTACTAACAGCTCAGATTTTTTAACGCAAAGAAAGCAAAAAGGAGAGAAGCCATACACCTGTTCAGAATGTGGGAAATGCTTTACAAATATATCACGATTTGTTATACATGAGAGAATTCACACAGGAGAAAAGCCATTTTCATGTTCTAAGTGTGGGAAGGCCTTCACAGATAAAGGGAGTCTTATTACACATCAGAAAATTCACACAGTAGAGAAGCCATATTCCTGTTCAGAATGTGGGAAATGCTTTACATATAAAATGTGTCTTGTAACACATCAGAGAATTCACACAGGAGAGGAGCCATATTCATGTTCAGAATGTGGGAAATGTTTTAGAGATAAATCAAATCTTGCTAAACATCAGAGAATTCACACAGGTGAGAAGCTGTATTCGTGTTCAGAATGTGGGAAATGCTTTATAAATAAATCAATATGTGTTAGACATGAAAGAATTCACACAGGAGAAAAGCCATTTTCATGTTCAGAATGTGGGAAGTCCTTCACAGATATAGGGAGTCTTATTAAACATCAGAGAATTCATACAGGAGAGACTCCATATTTATGTTTAGAATGTGGGAAATGTTTTAGAGATAAATCAAATCTTGTAAAACATCAAAGAATTCACACAGGGGAGAAACCGTTTTCATGTTTACAATGTGGAAAATGCTTTGCACGTAAAGCACAACTGCGAAAACATCAGAGAATTCACACAGTAGAAAAGCCGTATTCATTCGTTTATTCTGAGAAATGCTTTACAGATAAGTCAAGTCTTGTGACAAATGAGAGAAGCCTTATTCATGTTCAGAATGTGGAAAATCTTTTATAAACAAATCAAGTCATTACACATGAGAAATTACACAGTAGGGAAGTAATATTCATGTTCACTATGTGGGAAATCTTTGGTAAATAAATCTTGTTTGACATGAGAGAAGTCATACAGGAAAGAAACTAATTATGTTCTGTGTTTTACAAATTTTAATAAACATTGCTAAGCATAATGAATACACTCCTTTTGATAAGTAAGACTGTAATTAATATCTCACTGAATACGAGAGCAATTTCTAAAATGTTCCTGTCCCCCATGACTAGCGCTATACAAGAGAGGGAATCCACTTCACAAGGACAGGAAACCTACTGAATTAAAGGGCAGCACCTCTCCACCTTATCAGTTGGCTTCCTGTTCTTGAGTGAAGCTGAAGAATCAGGAGCAGAAAGTCAAGAAAGAAACTTACCCAGGTCTTGCCCAGTTTCTTGGAAGAACAGCTCTTTGTTGTGTCGGTGTCAGGTCCTGGAAGCACCAACGTTGGTTCCTGGGAGATCGTGTGGATGCGAGCACCGGAGTCCTTTTGGATGTCAATCAGTAGCGTTGTCCCGGGTTTGAGAATAGGCAGGGCGAGCGGGCATTGGCACATCCTGATGACGAGCACACTGGAGACTTCTGACACAAAGTGTTGGACTGCACTTCCAGGGGTCTCGGAGGAGGCATGCACATGGGGAGGTGGGGAGTTGCTGTGGCTGGTCCCTCATTTAAAATTAGGTGTGACTGCCAAAAGAGTAGGTTTGCTCCGGCTCTCCTTCCCCATGTGATATAGAGCAACATCAGCACAAACATCAGAGTGAACGAAGCAGTGGCAGTCTCATGAACGAAAGTAAGACCAGCCAGAGAAGCAGAGTGAGTTGTGAATCCACACCTCTAGAGTAGAATAATCGAGTGAGTTGATCCAGCCTCTGAATCCAGTACCCTTATTAAATGTTAAGATGATGAGTGATTTTTGTGAAAGTTCACTATGGTAATTAGGTCACTTAATTACTAGAAAAGGCCTAAGAAATGTAGTGCAAAACTTAAGAATGAGTGTGTGGTTTCTAGGGATAAGTTACGGGACTTGGGGTAGAAAAGTCTTGTAAGGATTCCAGATTTTCCATTAAGCCTGTTTGCCCTTGTCCAAGATGGAGTCTTGTACCTCGCTGTGTCATGGAGCTTCCTGTCTGCCTGCTATTTAAGTCCGGGTCTGGTGTTCCTCTTTGCCTGAGTATTTTGTGCTGTTGGCTCCTGAGCTTCTGCCTGTTTGCTGGTGAACTCCCTGCTGCTGCTGCTCGTTACTCGGTGGTCTGCCTCGCCATGTTCAGCTGCCTTCTGTATGCTCCTGGATCCTGACTGAGGTTGCCTATTGACTGGAATACTAAGGTGTAGCCACTCACCTCTGGAACTGCTGTGGTCAGTAAAAAGTTCTGACTTCATTATCTCTTCTTGGACTGTGTCTGTTGGACTGTGTTGCAGGATTTTTCAGCCCTTAAAGGTACCTTTAGAGACCTTCCCCTGTCAACGCTCCATCTGTGTATTATTGGACTTCCACTAACAAGTGCCGTGCGCACTTGTAATCAAGTTATTGCTGGACGTCCACGTTTAAGTACTGTGTGCATTCCTACTAATATCCTTGCTGGACTTCCACGTTTAAGTTCTGTGTTCTTTCTTGCTATTATCATTACTGGACTTCCTCGTTTAAGTGTCTCGTGCACTCCTGCGTCATATCCTTGCTGGACTGGTTCGTATTAGCAATCGCGTCCCGCTATTCAGTTTGCTGTTCTTTGCTATATTGCGCTGTGCACCTCGTTTCAATTGCAGGAATATCTGTGTTTGTTTTGTTTGCATTCCTATTTTGTTAAATACAATTGTTTGCTTCAGCTTTGTTCTCAGACTGGTTAAATCCCACGCTATTAGATTCCTTAGTACCTACATAATTGTTGCAAGTCTTTGTTCAGATTGTATACAGAAAACCATATGTGAAGAATCCCCCAACTCCGCCAAGGATTTGAGATCCGCGATCCGGGCAGAAGTTGAAGATTCACTTAAGACCCTTATTCATAAGACAGGTGATAGAAAGGGAAGGAACAGGTCCAAAAATGTATAAACTGATTCAGATTAATCTATAAAGTCGGAAGGTGAATATGGATCGGATTCTTCTTCTTTATCTTCTGATAATGATGTCATCCAGTGCATGGATTCTAGGTATAGTGGAAGCAGGCATAAATTTGGAATTCCAGACTACCCCCCCTCCCCTGTGAACTTTCATGGTGACATCTCTCCGGAGGTCTTCCAAGGAACAGTTAGCCTTGGAGGCAGAACAATTATTATTATTATTATTATACATTTTTATAGCGCTATTTATTCCATGGCGCTTTACATGTGAAAAGGGGTGAATATAGACCAGTACAGTAAACGTGAGCAATACAAGGGACACACAAGTACAGAAGGAGAGAGGACCCTGCCCGCAAGGGCTCACAGTCTACAGGGATGGGTGAGGATACACTAGGGGAAGGTGGAACTGGTCGTGCGATGGTTCAGTAGACTGATGATCACTGCAGGTTGTAGGCTTGTCAGAAGAGGTGGGTCTTCAGGTTCTTTTTGAAGGTTTCCATGGTAGGTGCGAGTCTGATGTGTTGGGGTAGAGAGTTCCAGAGACAATAAACAGAATAATGTAATATTGGCCGTCTGATTAGTTGTAGCTCCACACGTCACTGACATCATACAGTGGGACGCTTGTCCTCTGCAATATGTGGGGTGCCCGGTCAGAACCTTAACCCCTTAGTGACAGAGCCATTTTGCAGCTTAATGACAGGGACAATTTTTACAATTCTGACCACTGTCTCTTTATGAG
Source organism: Oophaga sylvatica (assembly GCA_033576555.1). NCBI lineage: Eukaryota > Metazoa > Chordata > Amphibia > Anura > Dendrobatidae > Oophaga > Oophaga sylvatica. The sequence goes on from JARQOD010000339.1 coordinate 43,840, forward strand.
GTTATAACTCTGGAACGCTTTAACGAATCCCGCTGATTCTGAGATTGTTTTTTTGTGACATATTGTACTTCACGTTAGTGGTAAAATTTCTTTGATATGACTTGTGTTTATGAAAAAAACGGAAATATGGTGAAAAGTTTAAAAAATTTAACAATTTTCAAACTTTAAATTTTTATGCCCTTAAATCAGAGAGATATGTCACACAAATTTCTTAATAAATAACATTTCCCACATGTCTACTTTACATCAGCACAATTTTGGGAACAAAATTTTTTTTTGTTACGAAGTTATAAGGGTTAAAAGTTGACCAGCGATTTCTCATTTTTACAACACCATTTTTATTTTAGGGACCACATCACATTTGAAGTCACTTTGAGGGGTCTATATGATAGAAAATACCCAAAAGTGACACCATTCTAAAAACTGCACCCCTCAAGGTACTCAAAATCACATTCAAGAAGTTTATTAACCCTTTATGTGCTTCACAGGAACTGAAGCAATATGGAAGGAAAAAATTAACATTTAACTTTTTTTGCAAAAACTTTACTTCGGAACCAATTTTTTTTATTTTCACAACTGTTAAAAGAAAAAATGAACCAAAAATTTGTTGTGCAATTTCTCCTGAATAAGCCGATACCCCATATGTGGGGGTAAACCACTTTTTGGGCGCACGGCAGAGGTCGCAAGGGAAGGAGCGACATTTGACTTTTTCAACTCAGAATTGGCTGGACGCCATGTCGCGTTTGTAGAGGCTCTGATGTGTCTAAACAGTGGAAACCCATCACAAGTGACCCCATTTTGGAAACTAGACCCCCTAAGGAACTTATCTAGATGTGTGGTGAGCACTTTGAACCTCCAAGTGCTTCACAGAAGTTTATAACATAGAACAGTGAAAATAAAAAATATTTTTTTTTACAAAAACAATCTTTTCACCCCAATTTTTATTTTCCCAAGGGTAACAAGACCCCAAAAGTTTTTGTGCAATTTGTCCTGAGCATGCTGGAGAAAATACAGCGGGAGCCCACGCATTTTTTTTCAACGAATTTACACCTTTAATTAACCCCTACATGTCTGAAATTTTGCACACATACACTTATGTAATTGTAAGTTCAAACCATATATCAAAATACATGAAATGACATGGTTAACTGTGTCTAAACAATGTATCATTTCATGTCGGCTTCTGTGATTTCACAAAAGCCGGCAATTGAATTAGCGGCTATTACAGTATGTAGAAGTGTAAGAACTATAAATATATGTATATATATATGTCACAATGACATATATATATATATATATATATATATATATATATGTATTCTATGTGTGTATATCTATCTATTCTTTATTAAAGCTGTCAGTGTGATTTTACAGTATAGCCGGGGATGAATTGGCGGCTTTTCTAAAGGACACCGATGCGATTTAATCGCAAGTCACACGTGCGTCCGTTTGTAATCCGATTTTTCATCGCTCCCATAGACTTGCATTGGCGATAGTCGACCCACAATCGGTGACAATCGCAGCATGCTGCGATTGCACTCGGACGATTAAAACGGACCACTAAAAATCGGATACTGGGAGCTGCTCCATAGATTAACATAGGTCCGACTGCAATGCCATATTTCATCGCATTGCAGTCGTCCGATTCTGTCGCCAGTGTGACCCCGGCCTTATTCAAACCAAAATTGGCTGGAATTGAAATTGGACACCATGTGGCGTTTGGAGAGCCCCTGATACGCCTAAACAGTGGAAACCCCCACAAATGACACCATTTTGGAAACTAGACCCCTTAAGGAACTTATCTAGATATGTGGTGAGCACTTTGAACCCCAAGTGCTTCACAGAAATTTATAAACGTAGAGCCGTGAAAATAAAAAATCATTTTTTTCCTCAAAAATGATTCTTTAGCCCGCTATTTTTTTTATTTTCCCAAGGGTAACAGGAGAAATTGGACCCAAAAAGGTTGTGCAATTTTTCCTGAGTACGCTGATACCCCATATGTGGGGTGAAACCACTGTTTGGGCACATGGGAGTGCTTGGAAGGGAAGGAGCGCCATTTTGTAATGCAGACTTTGATGGAATGTTCTGCGGGCGTCATGTTGTGTTTGCAGAGCCCTTGATGTACCTAAACAGTAGAAACCCCTGCAAGTGACATCATTTTGGAAACTAGACCCCCCAAGGAGCTTATCTAGATGTGTGGGGAGAACTTTAAACCCCCAAGTGCTTCACAGAAATTTATAAACGCAGAGCCGTGAAAATGAAAAATAATTTTTTTTCTCAAATGATTTTTTTAGCTAGCTATTTTTTATTTTCCCAAGGGTAACAGGAGAAATTAGAACCCCAAAATTGGTGTGCAATTTGTCCTGAGTACGCTGATACCCCATATGTTGGGGTAAACCACTGTTTGGGCGCACGGCAGGGCACGGAAGGGAGGGAGCGCCATTTGACTTTTTGAACGATGTGTCTAAACAGTGGAAACCCCCCACAAGTGACCCCATTTTGGAAACTAGACCCCTTAAAGAACTTATCTAGATGTGTGGTGAGCACTTTGAACCCCCAAGTGTTTCACAGAAATTTATAAACGCAGAGCTGTGAAAATAAAAAATATTTTTTTTTCTCAAAAATGATTTTTTTAGCAAGCTATTTTTTATTTTCCCAAGGGTAACAGGAGAAATTAGAACCCCAAAATTGGTGTGCAATTTGTCCTGAGTACGCTGATATCCCATATGTTGGGGTAAACCACTGTTTGGGCGCACGGCAGGGCTCGGAAGGGAGGGAGCGCCATTTGACTTTTTGAACGCCACGTCGTGTTTGGAGACCCCCTGATGTGCCTAAATAGTGGAAATCCCTCAATTCTAGCTCCAACCCTAACCCCAACACACCCCTAACCCTAATCCCAACCCTAATCCTAACCTAAATCCCAACCCTAATTGTAACCCTAACCTTAATTGTAACCCTAACTCTAATTGTAACCCTAACCCTAATTTTAACCCTAATTATAACCCTAACCCTAAGGCTGGGTTCATTTTGCGTTTTACCAGCCCGTTCAACACGTAGCGTTGACGGGCTGGTAACGGTATAGCATAACGCGATCGCATTATGCTATACCCGCTAGCGCAGAGGAATCAGCAGATGATTCATCTGCGCTAGCGGTGACGGAGCCCAGACGCTGCAGCCCGCGTCCAAGGCTCCGTCACTGTATGATGGCACGTCGCAAACCCATGCCGCTTTACGGCATGCGTCGCGATGCGCCCTCAAATGGGGGTGAATGGCAGCGTTAACGGACTGCCATAACGCAGTATGAACCCAGCCTAATTATAACCCTAATGCTAACCCTAATTATAACCCTAACGGAAAAATGAAAATAAATATAATTTCTATTTTTTATTATATGTCCCTAACTAAGGGGGTGATAAATGGGGGGGTTATTTATTGTTTTTTTTATTTTGATCACTGTGATAGTTTATCACAGTGATCAAAATGTACTTTTAGAGAATGAATGAATGATTTTTTGAATTTGCGCCAGGCTTTTTACTGAAGAAGCCGGCCTGAACGGAGACCAGGGGGAGCATCAGACCACGGAGGGGAGGATCGGAGGACACGGGACCCCTGCAGGTACAGGGGGAAGAAGATCGGGGGTCCTGGGACACTATTTCTCTCCCCTTTCATGTGCGATCACATCAGAGGGGAGAGAAATTTACAGGCAGGATCGCGGCTGTGATTTCTCTTTTGCGATCGCCAGTATATGGCGATCGCAAAAGAGTTGTGACTGAGGGGGCCCCTATTATGTTCTCTGGGGTCTCGGCTACCCCAGGCAGCCGAGACCCCAGAGAAAATCGCCCATCCCCCCGTCACCTCGCGGCGGGCGCACCACTCATGCGCCCGCCATTTTGCAGCATGGCGCCGGCACCGGGGGACACCGGAGGGCCCTGGGGCCATAAGGAGGGTTCGGGGCCACAGTGGGGGTCCCGGGGACCCTTTTTCTCTGTCCTCTGATGTCCGATGACATCAGAGGACAGAGAAATTAAATGGCACATTGTTTTTTTTTTTTGTTGTTGCGGATCGCACATCGGTGGTGTCGGTAAAAACCAACCCGATTCATGTTCTCTCTGGGTCTCGGCTACCCCCGGTAGCCGAGACCCCGGAGAAAATGCCTCTCTGGGGGGCGCTATAGGCTTTTTCTACAGCGCCGTTAATTAACGGCGCTGTGGTTTAAGTACCCTTAATGACCGCCGTGAAAAGGCGTATCGGCGGTCGTTAAGGGGTTAAGTCACCGCATTGGGGACACATTAGGGACGTTCTCAGCCCCACTACACGTAATACATCTGCAGCATTACAACATTTCATACAACACAATAGGAATATCATCACTTTACAGCTGTGGGAGTGAATATGTTACCAGACCAGATAAGGGGGAGATAGGTATAAAAAGTACACCCCAGAGAAGCCTCGTGGAGTCTGGAATTGACCCCAGGTTCCCCAGTGGTATAATCTTCGTTCAGACCTTGCATCCATTTATTGAATATGTTTTTTCTTTTCTCTTTCTCTTGTATAGTAATTCTACATAATATACACATTGGTAAACAGACTACCCAAGACCATTTTCCTTTAAAAGAGGAACGGGCCACACTTCAAATACCAATAAAGCATACTGATCATTGTAGAAATTAAACTACGTATAGATCAAGAAGTGTGATATGAAATCAAATTGTCTTAAAATATTACTTTATTACAAAAACATATATGAGCATTTTATAAAAACAAGATGCCTCAAACCATCAACAACAGCAACCAGAAGTTAGCATGTGCAATATTCAAAATGTATACACAGGAATAGATGGTTCTATTGAGGTTAATAAGGATGGAAACAAATCTTATACAAATCCTGAAGCAAAAATATACATACCAAATGTGCAGGGATAATTTGATAATCTACAAAATCTCCACATTCCACAATCAGAATAATTCATGTAAAGTTATAGTAACAATAATCAGATGGCTTGAAAGTTTTATATAATCCACATATCAAAAGTAGAACATCATATATATATGTACACTGCTATATTGCATCCTGCCATGTGGCCTCAGAAAGTGCACCTGCATAAGATATCCCCATGACCATGTGGGCATATGACCATATTGCTAGGCTCAGATTAGCCATATACTTAACATCCAAAACCCCATTTGACCATGGATGCCAGCACTTCCAAATTATAATCCCCAATAACCTTACTGAAAAAGATGAAAAGTCTCATGTTTAACACATACAGTATGACCTGTATCCAAGCTGCTTGCACACATGAATGCCAAGTGGCCCGCTATCACTCCTGTCTCTGACGCGTGTTTCGCTAATGCTTCTTCCTGGGGGCGCCATATAAGGCCACATGGCATGATGCAATATAGCATTGTACATATATATGTTGTGAATGGACTTGAAATGAGTTCTGAGCAGAGGCTCCCTCTGGTGGTTACAAACGGTACTGGACTGTCCAGTGAAGATTGTGAGGATTGGGAATCAGGTGTTACTGACTGGTCTTATATAAGGGAGTCACCTTCCCATCAGGGTTGCCGGTGATCAATTGTTCTGGTCTCAATCCTTGATTCCTGTTTCCTTTGTAGCCTGCTGTGTCGTGTCTGCATCTCCTGCTAACAGATAAGACATTTTCTTCTTTTTGCTTTTGTGCTGATTTTTGCATTTTGTCCTGCACTTCTGTGGGGGCCTTCAGGGTCCCCTCCGGGGGCTTTTGCCCTCTCAGTTTTGTTCAGCCACTGATGTTTGTACATTTGCTTTTTCCAGTTTTTTCAGTGGCTGCTGTTTTGATTTTGTTACACCAGAGAACTAATTTAGGTGGTAGAGGTCGTGTGATCTCAGGTGTTTTTGAAATTAGTAAAGTTGGTGCTTTTCAGGGTTTTTTGGGATTGCAGTAAGTGCCCTTCCTATCCTTTTCTATTTAGTTAGTTTGGGCCCCAACGTTTGCTCATACTATTTTCTGTCTGTGTCAGTATTTCCTCTTGTCTAACCGCCATTACATGTTTGGGGGCTTTCTATGTTCTTTGGGGATCTGCTCTGGGGCAGATAGCTTTCCTCTTTCTATCTTTAGGTATAGTTAGTTTCTCAGGCTGTGACAAGGCGTCTCGGACCAACGTAGGAACGCTCCACGGCTGCCTCTAGTTGTGGTGGTTAGTCAGGGTACTGCAATCTCATAGATTCCAACTGCTCTGGTGTATTGCCCTTTTTATCTGCACTCCTCAGCTACCAAATCATAACAGTATCACCGGCCTAAACTGAAAATTATATGGTACTCACAGAAGGGAAAAATATTGTGAAAGAAAAAAAAAAAAAAAAAAAGGGTTGTCAGAGTTGTCAGATATTTTTTTGTTTGTTGCATTTTTTTTTTTTTCCCCTCTGTATCTCTGGGTGCTGGGGAGGATTTTTTTTTTCTTTAATGGAGTTTGCACAGTTGTCTGGCCGTGTGGATCAGCTTGCCACTGAGGTTCGGAGTATTACTGCCTATCTTGCTGGGTTGCCTGTTGTGGAACCTAGGATTCCCATGCCAGATTTGTTTTTGGGGGATCGAGCCAAGTTTCTGAATTTCAAAAATAATTGTAAATTGTTTTTTGCCTTAAAATCTAAGTCCTCAGGGAACGCAGCGCAGCAGGTTCAAATTGTCATCTCTCTCCTGCGCGGCGATCCTCAGGATTGGGCTTTTTCCCTGACACCTGGGGATCCTGTTTTGAGTGATGTTGATGCATTTTTTCAGGCCTTGGGGTTATTGTACGATGAGCCTAATGTCACTGATCAAGCTGAAAAAGCCTTGTTGGCATTAAATCAGGGGCTTGATGACGCTGAGTTATACTGTCAGAGATTCCGTAGGTGGGCAGTCCTGACCAAATGGAATGACGACGCTTTGGCAGCCCTTTTTCGGAAGGGTCTGTCAGATAATGTAAAGGATGTTATGGTGGGATTCCCTGTCCCCTCTGGTCTCAATGATTCTATGTCATTAGCGATTCAAATTGACAGACGTTTGCGTGAGCGGAGAAGTATGCGTGGAATAGTGTTGCCTTGTGAACCTGCTTCTGAACCCATGCAGTGTGATAGAGTGGTTTCTGGGGCACAGCGTCATGAGTTTCGAAAGCGCAATGGGTTATGTTTCTACTGTGGTGACGCCTCTCATGCTATTTCAGTCTGCCCTAAGCGGGGAAGACGTTTTGCACGCTCAGTTGTCTTGGGTAGTGTTCAGACTAAGTTTTTATTAACTGTTACTCTGATATGCTCTCTGTCCTCATTTTCTGCTCAGGCTTTCGTTGATTCGGGAGCAGCTATTAACCTGATGGATTTTGATTTCGCTAAACGTTGTGGGTTTCCCTTGATACCCCTACAGAAGTCTATTCCCCTACTGGGGATCGATTCTACCCCTTTGGCTGAGAATAAACCTCAGTTCTCTACTCAGGTGATAATGAGGGTTGAACCTGATCATCAGGAGAGCTGCAAATTTTTGGTTCTGTATAATCTGCATGACATTATCGTGCTGGGTTTCCCTTGGTTACAGTCTCATAATCCTGTTTTGGATTGGAAATCTGTGTCTGTAACCAGTTGGGGTTGCCAATGTGTTAATACCAACACTCCTGTTTTTTCTGCCTCCCCCCAGGCTCAGGATGTTCCTGACTTTTTGATTGATTTTTCTGATGTGTTTAGCGAAAGTAAATCTGCATCCTTGCCCCCCCATAGGAGCTATGACTGCGCTATTGAATTAGTGCCTGGTAGTAAATTCCCTAAAGGTCGCCTTTTTAACTTGTCTGTACCTGAACATGACGCTATGCGGTCTTATATCAAGGAGTTTTTGGAGAAAGGTCATATCAGACCATCCTCTTCACCCTTAGGTGCCGGTTTTTTCTTTGTGGCCAAAAAGGATGGTTCATTAAGGCCGTGTATTGATTATCGTCTTTTGAACAATATTACTGTGAAATATCAATACCCGTTACCCTTGATTTCTGACCTGTTTTCCAGGGTGAAAAACGCTACTTGGTTTAGCAAGCTTGACCTCAGGGGGGCATATAACCTTATTCGCATTAAGCACGGGGATGAATGGAAGACGGCATTTAACACCCCTGAGGGGCATTTTGAGTACCTTGTGATGCCCTTTGGGCTCACTAATGCTCCTTCTGTCTTCCAGTCCTTCATGAATGACATTTTCAGGGATTTTGTGGATAAATTTCTGATTGTTTATTTGGATGATATCTTGATTTTTTCCAATGACTGGGACTCTCATGTGAAACATGTTCGAACTGTATTCCAGATTTTGAGAGAGAATGCTCTGTATGTGAAGGGATCAAAGTGTCTTTTTGGCGTACAGAGGATCTCATTTTTGGGATTTATTTTGTCCCCATCTGTTATTGAAATGGACCCGGTCAAGGTTCAGGCCATCTGTGATTGGGTCCAACCTACTTCATTAAAGGCTCTTCAAAGATTTTTGGGTTTTGCCAATTTTTATCGTAAATTTATTGGTAATTTCTCGGTTATTGTTAAACCATTAACTGATTTGACCAAAAAGGGTTCTGATGTGGTGAATTAACCTCCTGAGGCAGTCTCTGCATTTCAGGAACTTAAGCAGAGATTCACTTCTGCTCCTGTTCTACGGCAGCCTGATGTTTCTCTGCCATTTCAGGTGGAGGTTGATGCCTCTGAAATTGGGGCAGGTGCCGTTTTGTCCCAAAGAGATCCAGAGACCTCTAAAAGTAACCCTTGTGCCTTTTTCTCTCGAAAATTTTCTCCTACTGAACGTAATTATGACGTGGGTAATCGGGAGTTATTGGCCATGAAGTGGGCTTTTGAAGAGTGGAGACATTGGCTGGAGGGAGCCAAACATCAGGTGGTGGTCCTTACTGACCATAAGAATCTGGTTTATCTGGAATCTGCCAAGCGACTTAATCCTAGACAGGCCAGGTGGGCCTTGTTTTTCACACGTTTTAATTTTGTGGTTTCCTTTCTTCCTGGCACTAAGAATGTTAAGGCGGATGCCCTTTCAAGGAGTTTCCTTGCGGACTCTCCTGAGTTATCTGATCCTTCTGTTATTTTGAAAGAAGGTGTAGTTCTTTCCGCCATCTCGCCCAATTTGAGACTGGCTCTGGAGGGGTGTCAGGAGGATAGGCCCGAGCGCTGCCCTGTTGGGAAATTGTTTGTCCCGGACCACTGGAAAAAGAGAGTGATGTCTGAGATTCATTGTTCCGCGTTGGCTGGTCATCCCGGAATTTTTGGTACCAGAGACTTGGTTAGTCGGTCCTTTTGGTGGCCTACCTTGTCTCGTGATGTCAGGGAATTTGTGCAGTCCTGCGGGACTTGCTCTCGCTCCAAGCCTTGCTCTCGCTCTAGTGGTTTGTTGATGCCATTGCCTGTGCCCAAGAGACCATGGACCCATATCTCTATGGATTTCATTTCCGACCTCCCTGTTTCTCAGAGAATGACCGTCATCTGGGTGATTTGTGATAGGTTTTCCAAGATGATACATCTTGTGCCATTACCTAAGTTGCCTTCCTCCTCTGAATTGGTACCTTTGTTCCTTCAGCACGTGGTTCGTTTACACGGCATTCCTGAGAACATTGTGTCTGACAGAGGAGTCCAGTTTGTTTCCAGATTTTGGAGGACCTTTTGTTCTAAACTTGGTGTTCAATTGTCTTTCTCCTCGGCGTTTCATCCTCAGACCAATGGTCAAACTGAGAGAACAAATCAGACATTGGAGACTTACCTAAGATGCTTTGTGTCTGCTGATCAGGATGACTGGGTCTCTTTTTTGCCTTTGGCTGAGTTTGCTCTTAATAATAGGGCTAGCTCTGCCACTTTGATGTCTCCATTTTTCTGTAATTCTGGGTTTCACCCTCGATTTTCTTCAGGACAGACGGAGGCTTCTGTCTGTCCAGGTGTTGACTCTGTTGTGGAGCGTATGCAACAGATTTGGGACCAGGTAGTGCAGAGGTTGTCCCTCTCTCAGGAGAAGGCCCAGCGGTTTGCTAACCGGCATAGGACTGATGGTCCCCGGTTTAAAGTGGGGGACTTGGTCTGGTTGTCCTCAAAAATATTCCTATGAGAGTGGCATCTCCTAAATTTAAGCCTAGGTTCATTGGACCTTATAAGATCATGGAGATTCTTAATCCTGTTTCTTTTCGTTTGCTTCTTCCAGGAACATTTAAGATCCATAATGTGTTCCACAAGTCCTTGTTGAAGAGGTTTGTTGAGCCTGTGGTTCCTACTGCTTTGCCTCCTGACCCTGTTCTGGTTGAGGGCAATATGGAGTTTGTGGTTGAGAAAATTTTGAATTCTCGTTTTTCTAGATGGAAACTCCAGTATTTGGTTAAGTGGAGAGGTTATGGTCAGGAAGACAATTCTTGGGTGTTTGCTTCGGACATCCATGCTAGGAGACTCATCCGTGCGTATCATAGAACTCATCCTGACCGACCTGGTTGCTCAGTGAGGGTTCGGTGACCCCTCCTCAAGGGGGGGGGTACTGTTGTGAATGGACTTGAAATGAGTTCTGAGCAGAGGCTCCCTCTGGTGGTTACAAATGGTACTGGACTGTCCAGTGAAGATTGTGAGGATTGGGAATCAGGTGTTACTGACTGGTCTTATATAAGGGAGTCACCTTCCCATCAGGGTTGCCGATGATCAATTGTTCTGGTCTCAATCCTTGATTCCTGTTTCCTTTGTAGCCTGCTGTGTCGTGTCTGCATCTCCTGCTAACAGATAAGACATTTTCTTCTTTTTGCTTTTGTGCTTGATTTTTGCATTTTGTCCTGCACTTCTGTGGGGGCCTTCAGGGTCCCCTCCGGGGGCTTTTGCCCTCTCAGTTTTGTTCAGCCACTGATGTTTGTACATTTGCTTTTTCCAGTTTTTTCAGTGGCTGCTGTTTTGATTTTGTTACACCAGAGAACTAATTTAGGTGGTAGAGGTCGTGTGATCTCAGGTGTTTTTGAAATTAGTAAAGTTGGTGCTTTTCAGGGTTTTTTGGGATTGCAGTAAGTGCCCTTCCTATCCTTTTCTATTTAGTTAGTTTGGGCCCCAACGTTTGCTCATACTATTTTCTGTCTGTGTCAGTATTTCCTCTTGTCTAACCGCCATTACATGTTTGGGGGCTTTCTATGTTCTTTGGGGATCTGCTCCGGGGCAGATAGCTTTCCTCTTTCTATCTTTAGGTATAGTTAGTTTCTCAGGCTGTGACGAGGCGTCTAGGACCAACGTAGGAACGCTCCACGGCTGCCTCTAGTTGTGGTGGTTAGTCAGGGTACTGCAATCTCATAGATTCCAACTGCTCTGGTGTATTGCCCTTTTTATCTGCACTCCTCAGCTACCAAATCATAACATAATATATATATACATATATATATATGTATATATATATATATATATATATATGATGTTCTACTTTTGATATGTGGATTATATAAATCTTTCAAGCCATGTGATTATTGATTGTTGCTACAACCTTTACTACAAAAAGATGCCCGATTACAATCCATATTTCCAGACCCCCCACTACTGTGCTTTAGGCAGCCCCCAAATCTAAGAAGCATCATTGTCAGAAGCTCCCTGTCCTCCCCAACAGCTGCAGGAACCTTTCCCTGCAACCAGAAAAAATGTAAAACCTGTCCATTTATAATGACCACGGACAAGATAAAGATCCCCAACTCCCATCAGGACTACAAGATCCCAGGTACTTTCAGCTGCATCACATCTAATGTGGTGTACCTAATTATTTGTACGAAATGTCCAACTGGGGGTCTGTATGTGGGGGAGACCGAGCAAAAACAGAACAAGGATGAATTCTCATCGCCACACAATAAGAGAAAAAAGAATGGATCTACCTGTAGTCAAACATGTCTGTATCCCCGGTCATAGCATGATGGACATGAAATTACTGGTATTAAAAGGTAACTTGAAGTCTCAGAGACAGGAGGGTATGGGAATATAAACTCATGATGACCTGTGACACACTCAGTACAGGAATGACTGTGTCCCATGGATTTATGTCTTTTTACATCAATTAAGGAATTTGCTCCTCAGACCTTCTGGAGGCATCACTGTTATGAATGTGCTAGAGATGGTTTCTGAGCAGAGGCTCCCTCTGGTGGTTACAGATAGTACTGAACCTTTCAGCGAGGAATGGCAATCTGGGATCACTGACTGGTCTGATATAAGGGAGGTTCCCTCCCATGAAGGTTGCTGGTGATCAATTGTTCTTCTCCAATTGTGGTTCCTGGTTCATTTGGAAGTTTGCTGAGTCTTGCCTGCATCTTCTGCTTTCAGATAAGATATTTTCTACTTTTATTTTTGTGCTTGCTTTTTGCATAGTTCCCTGCACTTCTGTGGAGGTCAGCCGGGTCCACTCCTGGGGTTGTGCTCCTCTCAGTTTATCTGAAGCCACTGTTATTTGTTAATTTGCTTTTTCTTGTTTTTTTCAGTGGCTGCGGCTTAGTTTTGTTACACCAGAGATCTGATTTAGGTGGTAGAGATCGTGTGATCTCAGGTGTTTTTGCAATCAGAAGAGTTGGTATTTTTTAGGGTTTTTTTTGGATTGCAGTGAGAATCCTTTCCTGTACTTTTCTGTCTAGACAGATTGGGCCCCAGTGTTTGCTCATTCTATTTTCTGTCTGTGTCCATGCTTTCTTCTTGTCTAACCGCCATTACATGTTTGGGGGCTTCCTATTTTCTTTGGGGATCTGCTCCGGGGCAGATAGCTTTCCTCTTTCTGCCTTTAGGTGTAGTTATCTCTCAGGCTGTGACGAGGCGTCTAGGATCAACGTAGGAACACTCCACGGCTACCTCTAGTTGTGTGGTTAGTTCAGGTTACTGCAATTCAATAGGTTCCAGCCTCCCTGGTGTATTGCCGTATTTGCTTTTTCTCCTCAGCTACCAAAACATAACACATCACAAGACAACACAGAACCAGACCCCAATCAGAGGGCAATAAAACTTTCACACTCCTTATCTATGAACTGTTCCAATATTTATGTTCATCTCTATCTCCCATAATGACAGTTCTGCTTCACGTCACTTGTCTTACCTATTGCATTATTTCTGTGCTGTGTGGTGTATAAATATGTGATTCTTCAGATGTTGTATTAGTCTAGCCTGATGAAGAGACCTGGGTAGTCTCGAAAGCTGCAATTTGTTACCATCTTTTCAGTTAGCCATTAAAAGGTATCAACCACTGAGAACTCTCAATTCTGAATATTTTTCTATCTACTGGCTAACATGGTACAAAGATTTATATGTTTCCTGTATCATTTTGCATTGAGAAATAAATATTTGATCCACTACCAACCATTAAGAGTTCTGGCTCCTACACACCAATTAGACACTCCTAATCAACTCGTTACCTGCATTAAAGACAGCTGTCTTACATAGTCACCTTTATAAAAGACTCCTATCCACAGACTCAATTAATCAGACTTTAACCTCTAAAACATGGGCAAGACCAAAGAGCATCATAAAGATGTCAGGGACAAGATCATAGACCTGCACAATGCTGGAATGGGCTACAAAACCATACGTGAGATGCTGGGTGAGAATGAGAAAACTGTTGGTGCAATAGTAAGAAAATGGAAGAAATACAAAATGACTGTCAATCGACATTGATCTGGGGCACCATGCAAAATCTAACCTCTTGGGTATCAAGAGGAAGGTGAGAGATCAGCCTAAAAAAAGTTGAGAATCCCATCATCCAAATTGGGACATAAGTACATTGGACCTGTCCCGATCCATTTTTGGATCTGTAGCAGATTTTGCGTTTTCATATTAAAACTTTTTTCCTTTCAGTCCATTGGGGGTTAATATCAACCTATAAAGAGTCACCGTGGCCAATCAGGACCTAACCCTCAAGCCTAAACCATAAACCGAAAAAACAGATCTCAGATATACAAAATGACTCATTAGTCATAAAAAATGATTATGTAAATATATATATATATATAACCTAGAGATCAAAGATAGAGAGGGTATTGAACAAATATAAATTTTATTGCACATATATAATAGACAAAAACTACAAGGGTATTCATGTGAGGTAAATAAAAAAGCAGCTAAAAGGTACCTGCTAAAAGATTTTAGCTGCTTTTTCTATTTACCTCACATGAATACCCTTGTTTTTTGGGTCTATTATATATGTGCAATAAAAGTTATATTTGTTCAATACCCTCTCTATCTTTGATCTCTAGGTTATATACTGTACATCGGGGGTTAATGTCTGTTTTTTCTTTCCTTTTGTTATATTGCTGCAGTTCACTTTATTCCCTGTCTCACCTCCTGGGGAGGGGGTTAGGTGTTTAGCTCAGGGCTAAACAGGAGATAGGGACAGGTTGGTGACTTGGGCCTCCCTACCTTCAAGCGTACCAAGTTAAGGAAAGACAGGGCACCTCTTTAGACTGAGGAGCAGTTCAGTGGCCCAGGTTCCTCGTCCCCTGTTTTCTCACTACTGCCCTGTGACAGGACCCTATAAGATCAATAAAAATGTAAGTGTCCGTTGCTTGTTGTCTTCAACTGGAACTATGAGAATTCACCGTCTTTCACGTTTCCCTACTAAAGGCAGCAGCACCCAATAATTTCCTGGACGTTCTTCTCCCCATCCTGATTCAGTGCTCATTGATTGATAGCCAAGAGGAATTTGTGGTAGAAAGGATCCTGTGTTATGTTTCGGCAGCTGAGGAGAGCAGGCAAAAACGGCAATACACCAGAGAGGTTGGAATCTATTGGATTGCAGTACCCTGACTAACCACAGTTGAGACAAAAACAATTGATCACCGGCAACCATGATGGGAGGGAACCTCCCTTATATCAAGCCAGTCTGTGACTCCTGATTGCTAATCCTCATTGAATGGTTCAGTACTGTTTGTAACCACCAGAGGGAGCTTCTGCTCAGAATTCATTTCCAAAACATTCACAACAGTACCCCCCCTTGAGGAGGGGTCACCGAACCCTCATTTGTGCAACCAGGTCGGTCAGGATGAGCTCGGTGATACGCACGGATCAGTCTCCTAGCATGGATCTCCGAAGCAAACACCCAAGAATTGTCCTCCTGACCATAACCTCTCCACTTAACCAAATACGGGAGTTTCCATCTAGAAAAACGAGAATCCCAATATTTTCTCAACCACATACTCCAGATTGCCCTCATCCAAAACAGGGTCAGGAGGCACAGCCATAGGAACCACTGGCTCGACAAACCTCTTCAATAAGGACTTGTGGAACACGTTATGGATCTTAAATGTCCCTGGAAGAAGTAAATGAAAGGAAACAGGATTAAGAATCTCCATGATCTTATAAGGTCCAATGAACCTAGGCTTAAACTTAGGAGATGCAACTCTCATAGGGATATTTCTTGAGGACAACCAGACCAAGTCCCCCACTTTAAACCGAGGACCATCAGTCCTATGGCGGTTGGCAAACCGCTGGGCCTTCTCCTGAGAGAGGGACCTCTCCACTACCTGGTCCCAAATCTGCTGCATACGCTCCACAACAGAGTCAACACCCGGACAGACAGAAGCCTCCGTCTGTCCCGAAGAAAATCGAGGGTGAAACCCAAAATTGCAGAAAAATGGAGACATCAAAGTGGCAGAGCTAGCCCTATTATTAAGAGCAAACTCAGCCAAAGGCAAAAAAGAGACCCAGTCATCTTGATCAGCAGACACAAAACATCTCAGATAAGTCTCCAATGTCTGGTTTGTTCTCTCAGTTTGTCCATTGGTCTGAGGATGAAAAGCAGAGGAAAAAGACAATTGAACACCAAGTTTAGAACAAAAAGTCCTCCAAAATCTGGAAACAAACTGGACTCCTCTGTCAGACACAATGTTCTCAGGAATGCCGTGTTACCGAACCACGTGCTGAAGGAACAAAGGCACCAATTCGGAGGAGGAAGGCAACTTAGGTAATGGCACAAGATGTATCATCTTGGAAAACCTATCACAAATCACCTAGATAACGGTCTTTCTCTGAGAAACAGGAAGGTCGGAAATAAAATCCACAGAGATATGGGTCCATGGTCTCTTGGGCACAGGCAATGGAATCAACAAACCACTAGAGCGAGAGCAAGGCTTGGAGCGAGAGCAAGTCCCACAGGACTGCACAAATTCCCTGACGTCACGAGACAAAGTAGGCCACCAAAAGGACCGACTCACCAAATCTCTGGTACCAAAAATTCCAGGATGACCGGCCAACGCGGAACAATGAATCTCAGACATCACACTCTTTTTCCACCGGTCTGGGACAAACAATTTCCCAATAGGGCAGCGCTCGGGTTTATCCTCCTGACACCCTTCCAGAGCCAGTCTCAAATTGGGCAAGATGGCGGAAAGAACTACACCCTCTTTCAAAATAACAGCAGGATCAGATAACTCAGGAGAGTCCGCAAGGAAACTCCTCGAGAGGGCATCCGCCTTAACATTCTTAGTGCCAGGAAGAAAGGAAACCACAAAATTAAAACATGTGAAAAACAAGGCCCACCTGGCTTGGCTGATTCCAGATAAACCAGATTCTTATGGTCCGTGAGGACCACCACCTGATGTTTGGCTCCCTCCAGCCGATGTCTCCACTCTTCAAAAGCCCACTTCATGGCCAATAACTCCCGATTACCCACGTCATAATTACGTTCAGTTGGAGAAAATTTTCGAGAGAAAAAGGCACAAGGGTTACTTTTAGAGGTCTCAGGATCTCTTTGGGACAAAACGGCACCTGCCCCAATTTCAGAGGCATCAACCTCCACCAGAAATGGCAGAGAAACATCAGGCTGCCGTAGAACAGGAGCAGAAGTGAATCTCTGCTTAAGTTCCTGAAACGCAGAGACTGCCTCAGGAGACCAATTCACCACATCAGAACCCTTTTTGGTCAAATCAGTCAATGGTTTAACAATACCAGAGAAATTACCAACAAATTTACGATAAAAATTGGCAAAACCCAAGAATCTCTGAAGAGCCTTTAATGAAGTAGGTTGGACCCAATCACAGATGGCCTGAACCTTGACCGGGTCCATTTCAATAACAGATGGAGACAAAATGAATCCCAGAAATGAGATCCTCTGTACGCCAAAAAGACACTTTGATCCCTTCACATACAGAGCATTCTCTCTCAAAATCTGGAACACAGTCCGAAAATGTTTCACATGAGAGTCCCAGTCATTGGAAAAAAATCAAGATATCATCCAAATAAACAATCAGAAATTTATCCACAACCGGCAACCCAGCAAGATAGACAGCAATACTCCGAACCTCAGTGGCAAGCTGATCCACACGGCCAGACAGCTGTGCAAGCTCCATTGAGAGAAAAAAAATCCTCCTCAGCACCCAGAGAATAAGAGGGAAAAAATGCAAGAAACAGAAAAAAAAAATCTCTGACAACTCTGACAACTTTTTTCTTTCCACACTATTTTTCCCTTCTGTGAGTACCATACAATTTTCAGTTTGGCCGGTGATACATGTTTCGGTAGCTGAGGAGAGCAGGCAAAAACGGCAATACACCAGAGAGGTTGGAATCTATTGGATTGCAGTACCCTGACTAACCACAGTTGAGACAAGAACAATTGATCACCGGCAACCATGATGGGAGGGAATCTCCCTTATATCAAGCCAGTCTGTGACTCCTGATTGCCAATTCTCATTGAATGGTTCAGTACTGTTTGTAACCACCAGAGGGAGCTTCTGCTCAGAATTCATTTCCAAAACATTCACAACAATCCTGGATTCCAGGTTGTATAGAAATCAGCTACAATATTTGATTAAATGGCAGGGCTACTCAGATGAAGACAACTCATGGGAACCAGCTAATAATATTAATGCCCCTCACTTACTCCGCCAGTTCCATCAGAGGTACCCAGACAAGCTTGGTGGTCTTAGTCTGGGGTCATCCGGAGGCTGTCTCTAAGTGGGGAGTAATGTTAGGTTCTCAGTCTCTTTGCCATATCCATTATTTTTTGTTGTTGAAACTTAGTTTTTGCCATCAGCCTTTTTACTTTCTGTCCTGCTACAACTACCTTGCCCTCATTCAGTATGAAGTTTTCAGTTTCCATGATTCCGCCATGTTCTCTGCCACTTGCCTTTTTAAGCAGCCTCAGCTGTTCAATCAGTGCTTCTGAATCATGTCTGCAGTTCGCCTGTGACCTGGCTCTTGGAAGTCTTGGACATAGTATTCCAGCCATTTCCTACTGCGGATCTTTGGAACACATGTGGGCACGGGAATTCCTCTGTTTGCCATCAACATTTGCAAAGGGAGTAAGAGAGAGACTCTGATCCTATTTCTACTATTTATGCTGGACTTAAGGTTTATTCCGGCCTGCAGTGTCTCCTGCCTCTGTACCTGCAATTGTGTAAAACCTTTCCCCTGTGGTATGCTGACTTGTATGAAGTAATACAAGCACTTCTTAAACAAGCCTGTTTCCTCGCACCCAAACATAAGACTCTATACAGACCAGACTGTATTCAATACATTACATTAGCGTCACACAGGTGTCTTCTGTCACAGTACTCACAAGTAACTTGAGACTGTCTGTGATCATCCTGGAGCTGATCATTGGCTGACCCTTTCCCATTCTTCCATCCATTTGAATGGTCGTCTTCCGTTTTCTTCCACGTCTCTCTGATTTGGCTTTCCATTTTAAAGCATTGGAGATCATTGTAGCTGAATAGCCGATCATTATCTGCACTTCTTCATAAGTTTTACCCTCTCCAATCCACTTTTCAATCAAAGTAAACTGTTCTTCTGAACAATGTCTCAAACGACTCATATTTCTCAGGCTTTCAAGGAGCAACGAATGTACATGTCCTGGCTTCACCCTTAAATAAGGGCCACCTGATTCACACCTGTTTCTTCACAGAATGATTGACCTCACTAATTGAACTCCACACTGCTATTATTGTTAACACTTTCCCCTTTCAATTAATTATTCTAATACACAGACTCAGAATCCAGCAGATCATGAATGCGGAGTCTGGTGGTTTTTATAGAATCTACAGCACCAACTGGTAAATTGTGCGACATGTGGAAATATAATTTATACCAAAAACAGTGATTAATCTGGTTAGTCATATTGGACTGCTATTATTTTGAACACTACTGTATGTGTTACTTTCTTTGGTTGGTCAAGAGTCTGAAATGTAGACTCTTCTTGTAGGTTAAATTGATATGTCTAAATTGATGAATGGTTATTTACCTCTATCAGCTTTTACAGATTATTGTACTGTTGTCTTTACAAAACCATAACCAGGAACACTACAGGATAGCTGCTGGATCATGGATCCATCGCGAGGAACAAAGATTTGACATTCTACAGGATGTCAGCTAAAGGGACCATGACTTCAGCTGAAAGACTACAGATCAGCTCCATTGACCATCATTGAACCCATGGGTAAGTTTGTGAAAGCCAGGATTGGGAGCCACTAGTCACATGGCTCCATGGAGATGTTCAGAGAAACCAGGTTATGACCCTCCGGTCAACTGTGCTTGTACCTCTATGAACTTTCAGCTTCCTAAGACTGTTGTTACCTCCTCTCTGTGCGCCACAGGTGGGGGTAGTTGGCCCTGGAAGCTCTGAAGTCACAGCTGCTCTTATCCGGTGAGTCAGCAGAAGGGTGTAACTCTGTAATTTTGCACCATCTTGGGTATTTTGTTGGGACTGTTCGATGTCTTATTTGCCTGTTTTGTGGTTCAATAAAGTATTGACACACTGTTTTACCCTCACCCTGTGTTGGCAGAGTAGTATTATGCCTACGGTCAAAGGAGAGCGGGTGTTCGGTGGGATGAGCCCTGGTCCATGCGGCTTCGGCTAGCTGCCCACTGGACCCCGATAGATGTTGACATAGATGTTGACTGGCCATCTGGCAAATGCCAGAAGGGCCTGTCTGGTCTATGGGCTGCCTTTTCTGCTACATTGTTAACAGAATCGGTGTTCTCAAGACACCCATACTGTTAAGAGTTGTGATGGAGCACAAAGTCCCTGACTCCATCACTTACCCCAGCAGGCCACTGGTATCATTAGAAATATTGGTCTTGTAGTAAATCTTGCTTTCCTCCATCTAGGGTAATATTAGTAATATATTCCCTCTGGTGCTAGGGGACCAGGAACAGCATGGGCCGGTGTGATTTCAAATGCCAGAGCTGAATTTCAGCCCCAGTCCGTACCTGGATGTTGTATTATGTCACCAACTTGTTCATTCCAGTCCAAGAGGATTGGGTGCTGTCCTTAAAAATCATGGAGGCCATACAAAATACTACATGTAATAGTTTTCGATATGGGGTGTACTAATTTTTGCATCAACTAATCTGGAGTAAAACTGAAGATTTTGTAAAGTTCTATTTCACGCCCGCAGGTGGCACACATGGTGTGTGGACCCACTGTGCCACAGGACCGGGCCTACCTAGGCAGAAGCGTGGCTAAGCAGCTACCTGGTTTTCACTGGAGCTTCTGAATGTGGAGTCAGACTTCAGCTGCAGGTAGCCACCAGGTACCACTCCTAGGCAGAGCCAGTACTGCAGCTGCTGACCACAAGGTTCGCACACTCTAATAGGGCTCTGTTCAGACTACACTTCAGGCAGGAAAATACTGACACAGCAACAGACAGGACTTGATTCAGTATATGTTCAGACCGGTGTGGTCACAGGATTCAGTGACTGCCGGAGCGGTTTTGAGCTACATTCGGACACATGGGTTTTGGGACATGGTTGAGACACTGGCCACACCTTGGGCACTGTCTGCACAAGGACCAGGGGACCTAACAACTCACAGACTAGCAAACTAATTAATCAATGATGTTGCTTCGCCACCTCCCTATCGGGGAGAGTGCCACTTATACGAGATGCCTCCTAGCAATTGGCTGGGGGCATCTTAGCAGGTGCGCTCTTCCCGTTTAAGAGGAGGGGAGCACGTGCACTATGCACTCTGCTGGAGGTTAGTGAGAGTAGGGAGAATGCCGGAACCACACCATAACGACAGGGCGGAGAGTCTTCCGCTGTCTCTGCATGGAGGAGAAACATGTAGAGGCAGCACCGTTACATATTATTAACCTTACTGTCATGTTATTGATTAACCCCTTAGTGACGGAGCCAATTTGCAGCTTAATGACCGGGCCAATTTTTACAATTCTGACCACTGTCACTTTATGAGGTAATTACTCTGGAACGGTTTAACGAATCCCGCTGATTCTGAGAATGTTTTTTCGTGACATATTGTACTTCACGTTAGTGGTAAAATTTCTTCTATATGGCTTGTGTTTATTTATGAAAAAAACGCAAATATGGCGAAAATTTTGCAATTTTGAAACTTTACATTTTTATGCCCTTAAATCAGAGAAACATGTCACACAAATTTCTTAATAAATAACATTTCCCACATGTCTACTTTACATCAGCACAATTTTGGAAACAAATTTTTTTTTTGTTAGGAAGTTATAAGGGTTAAAAGTTGACCAGCGATTTCTCATTTTTACAACAAAATTTACAAAACCATTTTTTTTAGGGACCGCATCATATTTAAAGTCTTTTTGAGGGGTGTACATGACAGTAAAAACTCAAACGTGACACCTTTCTAAAAACTGAACCCCCTCAAGGTGCTCAAAACCACATTCAAGAAGTTTATTAACCCTTTACGTGCTTCACAGGAACTAAAAGAATGTGGAAGGAAAAAATTAACATTAAACTGTTTTTTTGCAAAAAATTTACTTCAGAACCAATTTTTTTATTTTCACAAGTGTTAAAAGAGAAAATGAACCACAAAATTTGTTGTGCAATTTCTCCTGAATACGCCGATACCCCTATGTGGGGAAAACCACTTTTTGGGCGCACAGCAGAGCTCGCAAGGGAAGGAGCGCTGTTGTGAATGTGTTAGAAATGAATTCTGAGCAGAAGCTCCCTCTGGTGGTTACAAACAGTACTGAACCGTTCAATGAGGATTGGCAATCAGGAGTTACAGACTGGTCTTATATAAGGGAGGTTCCCTCCCATCATGGTTGCCGGTGATCAATTGTTCCTGTCTCAACTGTGGTTCCTAGTTCACTTGGAAGCTTGCTGAGTCTTGCCTCTTCTCCTGCTCTCAGATAAGATATTTTCTGTTTTTTGTTTTTGTGCTTACCATTTGCATATTTCTCTGCATTTCTGTGAGGTTAGCCAGGTCTCCCCCCACCCCCGGGGGGCTTGGGCTCCTTTCAGTTCTTCTGGAGCCACTGTTATTTGTTCATTTGCCTTTCCAGTTTTTTCAGTGGCTGCGGCTTAGTTTTGTTACACCAGAGAACTAATTTAGGTGGTAGAGGTCGTGTGATCTTAGGTGTTTTTGCAATTAGTAGAGTTGGTATTTTTAGGGTTTTTTTGGATTGCAGTAAGTGTCCTTCCTATCCTTTTCTGTCTAGGAAGATTGGGCCCCAACGTTTGCTCATACTATTTTCTGTCTGTGTCTGTATTTCCTCTTGTCTAACCGCCATTACATGTTTGGGGGCTTCCTATGTTCTTTGGGGATCTGCTCCGGGGCAGATAGCTTTCCTCTTTCTATCTTTAGGTGTAGTTAACCTCTCAGGCTGTGACGAGGCGTCTAGGACAAACGTAGGAACGCTCCACGGCTGCCTTTAGTTGTGGTGGTTAGTCAGGGTACTGCAATGCAGTAGATTCCAACCTCTCTGGTGTATTGCCGTTTTTGCCTGCTCTCCTCAGCTACCAAATCATAACAGAGCGCCGTTTGACTTTTTCAACGCAGAATTTGCTGGAATTGTGATCGGACGCCATGTTGCGTTTTGAGAGCCCCTGATGTGCCTAAACAGTGGAAACCCCAACAAGTGACCCCAATTTGGAAATTAGACCCCTTAAGGAACTTATCTAGATGTGTGGTGAGCACTTTGAACCCCCAAGTGCTTCACAGAAGTTTAAGGCAGAGCAGTGAAAATAAAAAATCACTTTTTTTTCCTCAAAAATGATATTTTAGCCCGCTATTTTTTATTTTTCCAAGGGTAACAGGAGAAATTGGACCAGAAAAGTTGTTGTGCAATTTGTCCTGAGTATGCCGATACCCCATATTTGGGGGGGGACCACTGTTTGGGCACATGGGAGAACTCTGAAGGGAAGGAGCGCCATTTTGGAATGTAGACTTTGATGGAATGTTCTGCGGGCGTCATGTTGCGTTTGCAGAGCCCTTGATGTGCCTAAAGAGTAGAAACCCCCCACAAGTGACCCCATTTTGGAAACTAGACCCCCAATTAGCTTATCTAGATGTGTTGTGAGCACTTTGAAACCCCCAAGTGCTTCATAAGAAGTTTATAACGCAGAGCCGTGAAAATAAAATATTTTTTTCACACAAAAGTGATTTTTTAGCCCCCAATTTTTTATTTTCCCAAGGGTAACAGGAGAAATTAGACCCCCAAAGTTGGTGTGCAATTTATCTTGAGTATGCTGATGCCCCATATGTTGGGGTAAACCACTGTTTGGGCAAACGTCTGGGCTCGGAAGGGAGAGCGCACCATTTGACTTTTTGAACGCAAAATTGGCTGGAATCAATGCTGGCGCCATGTCGCTTTTGGAGACCCACTGATGTGCCTAAATAGTGGAAACCCCTCAATTCTAGCTCCAACCCTAACCCCAACACACCCCTAACCCTAATTCCAACCCTCACCCTAATTCCAATCCTAATTCTAACCCTAACCCTAATGGAAAAATGAAAATAAAGATATTTTCTTTATTTCATTATATTTCCCTAACTAAGGGGGTGATAAAGGGAGGGGATTATTTACTATTTTTTTTATTTTGATCACTGTGATAGGGTTTATCACAGTGATCAAAATGTACATTGAATGAATGAATGGAATCTGCCTGCAGGCAGATTCGGCGGGCGCAATGTGCATGAGCTCGTCAGCCCGCCATTTTCTTCCCGGACCAAGATGGTGGCGCCCACCGGAGGAGGCAGGAGGGCCCGAGGACCACCGGGAGGTACCAGGGGGATCGGGGACCCTATTTCTCTCTCCTCTGATGTGCGATCACATCAGAAGAGAAAGTGAAAGCCAAATCGGGTTTTTTTTCCGCGGTCGCTGTTCGGTTAGTACGCATCGCAAAAGCTCGTAAAACGACTAACATGTTCTCTGGGGTCTTGGCTACCACCGGAAGCCAAGATTCTGGAGAAAATCCAACTCTGGGGGCGCTACACACTTAACTACCACCGTTAAAAGGCGTATCGGCGGTCGCTAAGGGGTTGAAAAACATGTTGTATGAAACTCCGTGTTACCAACATTTTAGAAACTGTTCTTGTGTTCAGTGAGATATTAATTAAAATCTTACTTATCAAAGGGGTGTACTCATTTATGCTGATCAATGTTTATTGAAATTTATAAAACACAGAGAACATAATTACAGTTTATTTCCCGTATGCCTTCTCTCATGTCTAACAAGATTTGATTTATTTACGAAAGATTTCCGGCATAGCGAACATGAATACGGCTCCTCTCCTGTGTGACTTCTCTCGTGTGTAATAAATCTCAATTTATCTGTAAAGCATTACTTACAGAATGAACATGGTTTTCTCCTGTATGAGTTCCCTGATGTTTATTAAGTTTTGACTTCGCTGTAAAGCATTTTCCACATTGTAAACATGAAAACGGTTTCTCCCCTGTGTGAATTCTTTGATGTTCAACTAGATTTGATTTATCTCTAAAACATTTTCCACATTGTGAACATGAATACGGCTTCTCTCCTGTGTGAATTCTCTGATGTTTAGTAAGACTCCCTTTATCTGAAAAGCATTTCCCACATTCTGAACATGAATATGGCTTCTCTCCTGTATGAATTCTCTGATGTTTAAGAAGACTCCCTTTATCTGTGTAGGATTTCCCACATTCTGAACATAAAAATGGCTTTTCTCCTGTGTGACTACTCACATGTCTAACATATGGAGTTTTAATTGTAAAGCATTTCCCACATACTGAACAGGAGTATGGCTTCTCTCCTGTATGAGTTCTCTGATGTTTAATAAGACACCCTTTTTCTGTGAAGGACTTCCCACATTCTGAACATGAATACGGCTTCTCTCCTGTGTGAATTCTCAGATGTCTAATAAGACTACCTTTATCTGTGAAGGCCTTCTCACATTCTGAACATGAAAATGGTGTTTCTCCTCTGTGACGTCTCACATGTCTAACATATTTAGATTTATGTGTAAATCTTTTCCCACATTCTGAACATGAATATGGCTTCTCTCCTGTATGAATTTTCTCATGTTTAATAAGACCCCCTTTATCTGTGAAGGCCTTCCCACATTCTGAACAAGAAAACGGCTTTTCTCCTGTGTGAATTCTCTCATGTACAACAAATGTTGATTTCTTTGTAAAGCATTTCCCACATTTGAACAGGAGTATATTTTTTTCTTTGTGCTTTCTTTTTGCTGAAAAATCTGAGCTTTTGCAAGTTGCTTGTCACACTGAAATCTTGTATCCACTTTGTCACCTGGAATTGTGGTAACAATGCGAGATTGCTCAGGAGAGGGTTCCTCATGATTAGGAGGATTATAAGAAGGTGAAGTACTGTGAAGTCCAGGAGGTCCATGAAGGGTAATGAGGTTTTCTCCATTAGAGGGCTTCCTGATATCTTCTTTTTTACAGTTTAGTGATAATCCGTTATTCTCACAAGGATTTCCTATAAGGATGAAGGGTAGATTGGATGTGAATTTTTTCTACAACACAAAAGAGATTTCTAAATTTACTTTATAAAAACAAATAAAAAGCGCTCCTTGTGTGAATCAGCAGATGATATTAGGTTAAGTGAGTGGCTACTACTCCCCTGGATTAGTTGTGCAGCTCCAGACACCACCCTGGTGTTAATACTATCGATCCTCCATGGCTGCAGCGGTGCCGCCTGATCCTTCACCAAGAGGTCCAGATTGAAAGAATCAGGATAAAAATATAAGTAAAATATGGTCTTCCGAAAGCGCTGCCAAGAATGTAGGGAGAGTTTCCTTATTTAAATTATTTTATTAACCCTTTAGTGTCCGGGCTAAATTTTTAAGATCGGACCAGCGTCACTTTATGTGGCTTATAATAACTCTGGAACGCTTCAAGATATCCCAGTGATTTTGAGACTGTTTTTTTGTGGCACATTATAATTTATGATAATCGTAAATTTAGGTCGATATATTTTGTGTTTATTTATAGAAAATATCAGGAATTTTACAAAAATGTAAAAAAAAAATAAAAATTGTTAAACTCTGAATGATGACTCTATAATCCAGATAGTTATACCACAGAAAATCATTAATGACACTTCCCTCATGTTTCCTTTATATCATCATCCTTTGTAAAATATTATTTTATTTTGTTAGCATTTTAGGAGGTTTAAAAATTTAACAGAAATGTTTCATTTTTTCAAGGAAATTTATAAAATTTATTTTTTTAGTGAACTTTCCAGTTTTGAAGTGATTTTGGGGGTCCTATATATTGGAAACCCCCCAAAAGTGATACCATTTTAAAAGCAGCACCCCTCAGCATATTCCATATTGCTTTCAGGTAGTTTATTAACCCTTCAGGTGATTTTCAGTTATTAATACAGACTGGAGTGACAGGAAACAAAAAAAAGTGTATTTTTACCATTTAAATGTTGCTGTAGCCGGCAGACTGTAAGGCCATTAATTGGCCATGAACTGCCACGGCAAACATCAGGACCACACAATCATGAGCTCAGGGCGCCGATGGGGATAAAGAGGAAGCCCCTCACACTCTGTTAACCATTTGTATGATGAAGCCACTATTGAAAGCAGCATCTAAGGGGTTAAACAGATATGGACAACGCCAACTCTGATTGTGGCTGATGCAGCAAGTTGTCGTCTATATTGTACAGCTGATAGCTAGAGGATTGTCACCTGTATGGGGACGCTATTCTCTTATATCTCAGGTCAGTAATAAGACGTACTGGCGGTCACTAAGGGGCTAAGCTACGTGTGACAGAGCCGGTGCAGCTCCTTCATCAGGCTAATACTAACTGAGTAACACATGACGTCATTTACACAATCCATAATGACATCACAACCGCAATGACTGGATCGCCTCCAATCACATTAATTTACGTGTCAAAAATTTACATATAATGTTAATAACATTTAAAAGGAACGTGTCACCTTGTTTTTCAGCTATGAACTGCATCCACCACAATTAGGGGCCTATCTACAGCATTCTATAATGCTGTAGATAAGCCCCCGATCTAACCTGAAAGATAAGAAAAACAAGTTATATCATACTCACCCAGGGGGGCGGTCCGGTCCGATGGGCGTCACAGGTCCGGGGCCTCCCATCTTTATGCGATGACGTCCTATTCCTTGCTTCGTGTTGCGGCTCCTGCGCAGGCGCACTGATTTGCCCTGCTGAGGGCAGGGCAATGTACTGTAGTGCGCAGGCGCTGGGCCTCTCTGACCTTTCCCGGCGGGAGACGCGACACGAAGCAAGGAAGAGGACGTCATCGCATGAAGATATGGGAGGCACCGGACCCGAGCCTGCGACGCCCATCGGACCGGACCGCAGGTGAGTATAATAAAACTTGATTTTCTTATCTTTCAGGGTAGATCAGGGGCTTATCTACAGCATTATAGAATGTAAGATAAGCCCTGAAAGGCAGCGGCCGCAGCTCATAGGGGGAAAACGAGGTGAAGGTTCCCTTTTAAATTCTTAGGTAAAACACACAAAAATTATTTACAGTTGAAAACAAAGTGAAATATTAGTCCATATAACAATGAGTATAAAAGGCAAAAAAACTGTACGGTTTACAATAATAGTATCCAAGCAAATCCTCACTGACCGGTGATGTCTACACAGTCATTGAGGCCTTCAGGTGAGAAGGTGGAGAGTGGAAGATCCAATAGGACTCCCTGCTCACCAGTTTCTGGACCCTATTGGATGTGTGTGTTGTGATCTGTTCTAGAAGGAGGAGTTTCAGACAATTGGGATCTTCATGAAGTTTATTACTCTTTTTCTTGACTAAAGACAGATTACAGAGTTGTGTATGACATATGATACCAATGAAAAATACTGTTACCAGATAAAAATGCATCACTGATGGCTGATAACACTGTATATCACTTATGGCTGACGGCTGTCAGAATTTGGCAACACAAATGTGTTTGGATTTATTGTATTGCCCACAGTTACAGCGACCCTCCACCCCGGGACTGAACAAACACTACACATTTCCCTTTATTAGCCCCCTATGGTATCCTCTGCCCTCCTCTGCCCCTCAGCTCAGATCCATGGTCCCTTCCCCCTGCTTCCAGGATGGCCAGTGCACTGGTATGGGGGGGTGCAGTAATAAGTCTACCCCACCCTCCCTGCTTCCTGTGCGGTGACCTATGGGGCAGCGCCACATCCTATTAAACTTCCGCAGTCTGCTGGGCGTCACCAGTTACAGATCTTTTAGGCACCTGGTTTCATTGCTCCTGTTAGTCTTTGTTGACCTTCTATGGCTTCCATAATACCCGGGCTGACTGAGGCCTCTATCTACATGACCATTCTAAGGCCAGGGGCCACACTAGCGATGAATATGGACGAGTGCTGTGTGATAAAACATCACATAGCACTTGGACCAGTATTAATCTATGGGGCAGCTCCCATCACCGTTTTTTTTCTCGGCCGTAATTCTACGTGCAAGTGAAATTGGAGCATGCTGCAATTGTCACTAACACTTGGCCAAGTCTCGGCGCAATTGCACCCACATAAGTCTATGGGTGCGAGTGACACAGCGCACATCACTAGTACCGGCCATCTTTGGTTTCGATCTGATATGTTGACCTTCTTCTGCCAGCTCGCTCTACCAGCCAGCACCTACTATGTGGATGCCCCCCAGGTGTCTGTGTTGTAAGTCCAGATCACTGTATAGTGGTAAAAAGATGGAAGCCGGGATACCTCTGGGATCTGCTGTATGGAGACTGTATGTAAGCGCCTTATTACTAGGAACAGCAGGGTTTCCTCCATCGGTTCATCTTTACAGGAGGAAAATGGAGGATATAAGGAAGGGAGTCTACAGCTGCTTCTCACAAAATTAGAATATCAAAAAGTTAATTTTTCAGTTCCTCAATACAAAAAGTGAAACTCATACACACAGAGTGATCTATTTCATGTGTTTATTTCTGTTAATGATGATTATAGCTTACAGCCAATGAAAACCCAAAAGTCATTATCTCAGTAAATTACAGTGCCTACAAGTAGTATTCAACCCCCTGCAGATTTAGCTGGTTTGATAAGATGCAAATAAGTTAGAGCCTTCAAACTGCAAACGAGAGTAGGATTTATTAACAGAAGCATAAATCTTACAAAACAAAAAGTTATGTTGCTCAGTTGAATTTTAATAAATTTTAAACATAAAAGTGTGGGTCAATTATTATACAACCCCTATGTTTAATATTTCGTGGAATAACCCTTGTTTGCAATTACAGCTAATAATCGTCTTTTATAAGACCTGATCAGGCCGGCACAGGTCTGTGGAGTTATCTTGGCCCACTCCTCCATGCAGATCTTCTCCAAGTTATCTAGGTTCTTTGGGTGTCTCATGTGGACTTTAATCTTGAGCTCCTTCCACAAGTTTTCAATTGGGTTAAGGTCAGGAGACTGACTAGGCCACTCCAACACCTTGACTTTTTCCCTCTTGAACCAGGCCTTGGTTTTCTTGGCTGTGTACTTTGGGTCGTTGTCTTGTTGGAAGATGAAATTACGACCCATCTTAAGATCCTTGACGGAGGAGCGAGGTTCTTTGGCCAAAATCTCCAGGTAGGCCGTGCTATCCATCCTCCCATGGATGCGGACCAGATGGCCAGGCCCCTTGGCTGAGAAACAGCCCCACAGCATGATGCTGCCACCACCATGCTTGACTGTAGGGATGGTATTCTTGGGGTCGTATGCAGTGCCATCCAGTCTCCAAATGTCACGTGTGTGGTTGGCACCAAAGATCTCGATCTTGGTCTCATCAGACCATAGAACCTTGAACCAGTCTGTCTCAGAGTCCTCCAAGTGATCATGAGCAAACTGTAGACGAGCCTTGACATGACGCTTTGAAAGTAAAGGTACTTTACGGGCTCGTCTGGAACGGAGACCATTGCGGTGGAGTACGTTACTTATGGTATTGACTGAAACCAATGTCCCCACTGCCATGAGATCTTCCCGGAGCTCCTTCCTTGTTGTCCTTGGGTTAGCCTTGACTCTTCGGACAAGCCTGGCCTCGGCACGGGAGGAAACTTTCAAAGGCTGTCCAGGCCGTGGAAGGCTAACAGTAGTTCCATAAGCCTTCCACTTACGGATGATGCTCCCAACAGTGGAGACAGGTAGGCCCAACTCCTTGGTAAGGGTTTTGTACCCCTTAACAGCCTTGTGACCCTCCACGATCTTGTCTCTGATGGCCTTGGAATGCTCCTTTGTCTTTCCCATGTTGACCATGTATGAGTGCTGTTCACAAGTTTGGGGAGGGTCTTAAATAGTCAGAAAAGGCTGGCAAAAGAGATCATTAATCCACACATGTGAAGCTCATTATTCTTGGTGCCTGAACTACTTCTTAATACTTTAGGGGGACCAAACAGAATTCTTGTGGTTTGAGGGGTTGAATAATAAATGACACTCTGAATTAACTTTTAACGTTTTTTAAAAAAAAAAAAATTTTTGCTGCAGTGGATTTCCCACTTCCAGGCTGATCTACAGTACAAATGTCACAATGCCAAGTTAATTCCGCATGTGTCAACCAGCTAAATCTGCAGGGGGTTGAATACTACTTGTAGGCACTGTATATACTTTATAACACCAGCTTGAAAAATGATTGTAAAATCCGAAATGTATGATCAGTAAATGCACTCAGTACTTGGTCGGGCTCCTTTTGCATCAATTACTGCGTCAATGCGGCGTGGCTTGGAGGCGATTAGCCTGTGGCACTGCAGAGGGGTTATGGAAGCCCAGGTTGCTTTGATAGCAGCCTTCAGCTCGTCTGCATTGCTGGGTCTGGTGTCTCATCTTCCTCTTGACAATACTCCATAGATTCTTTATGGGGCTACCAATCAAGCACAGTGATACTGTTGTTTGTACACCAGGTATTGGTACTTTTGGCAGTGTGGACAGGTGCCAAGTCCTGCTGGAGAATGAAATTTCCATGTCCAAAAATCTTGTTGGCAGAGGGAAGCATGAAGTGCTCTAAAATGTCCTGGTAGACGGCTGCACTGACCTTGGTCTTGATAGAACACAGTGGACCTACACCAGCAGATGACATGGCTCCCCAAACCATCACTGATGGTGGAGACTTCACACTAGACCTACAGCAGCTTGGATTGTGTTCTCCACTCTTCCACAAGACTCTGGGACCTTGATTTCCAAATGAAATGCAAAATTTACTTTCATCTGAAAACAACCCCTTGGAGCACTGACAACAGTCTGGTTCTTCTTCTCCTTGGCCTAGGTAAGTCGCTTCTGGCGTTGTCTATTGGTCATGAGTGGCTGACACAAGGAATGCGACACTTGTAGCCCATGTCCTGGATACGTCTGTGTGAGGTGGCTCATGAAGCAATGACTCCAGCAGCAGTCCACTCCCTTGTGAATCTTCCCCAATTTTCTGAATGGCCTTTTCTTAATCCTTTGAAGGCTGCGGTTATCCCGGTTGCTTGTGCACTTTTTTCTACCACACTTTTTCCTTTCACTCAGCTTTCCAATAATATGCTTGGATATAGCACTGTGTGAACAGCCGGCTTCTTTAGCAATGACCTTTTGTGGCTTCCCCTCCTTGTGGAGTGTGTCAATGACTGCCTTCTGGACATCTTCAAGTCAGCAGTCTGAGCAGGTGATTTTTGTTAATTGTTCTAATTTACTGAGGTAATGACTTTTGAGTTTTCATTGGCATTAAGCCATAATCATCAACATTAACAGAAATAAACACCTGAAATAGATCACTCTGTGTGTAATGACTCTATAGAATAGATCACTCTGTGTGTAATGACTCTATAGAATAGATCACTCTGTGTGTAATGTCTCTATAGAATAGATCACTCTGTGTAATGTCTCTATAGAATAGATCACTCTGTGTGTAATGTCTCTATAGAATAGATCACTCTGTGTGTAATGACTCTATAGAATAGATCACTCTGTGTGTAATGTCTCTATAGAATAGATCACTCTGTGTGTAATGTCTCTATAGAATAGATCACTCTGTGTGTAATGACTCTATAGAATAGATCACTCTGTGTGTAATGACTCTATAGAATAGATCACTCTGTGTGTAATGTCTCTATAGAATATATCACTCTGTGTGTAATGACTCTATAGAATAGATCACTCTGTGTGTAATGACTCTATAGAATAGATCACTCTGTGTGTAATGTCTATAGAATAGATCACTCTGTGTGTAATGTCTATAGAATAGATCACTCTGTGTGTAATGACTCTATAGAATAGATCACTCTGTGTAATGTCTCTATAGAATAGATCACTCTGTGTGTAATGACTCTATAGAATAGATCACTCTGTGTGTAATGTCTATAGAATAGATCACTCTGTGTGTAATGACTCTATAGAATAGATCACTCTGTGTGTAATGTCGCTATAGAATAGATCACTCTGTGTAATGTCTCTATAGAATAGATCACTCTGTGTGTAATGACTCTATAGAATAGATCACTCTGTGTGTAATGTCGCTATAGAATAGATCACTCTGTGTGTAATGTCTCTATAGAATAGATCACTCTGTGTGTAATGTCTCTATAGAATAGATCACTCTGTGTGTAATGACTATAGAATAGATCACTCTGTGTGTAATGTCTCTATAGAATAGATCACTCTGTGTGTAATGACTCTATAGAATAGATCACTGTGTGTAATGACTATAGAATAGATCACTCTGTGTGTAATGACTCTATAGAATAGATCACTCTGTGTGTAATGACTCTATAGAATATATCACTCTGTGTGTAATGACTCTATAGAATAGATCACTCTGTGTAATGTCTCTATAGAATAGATCACTCTGTGTGTAATGACTCTATAGAATAGATCACTCTGTGTGTAATGTCGCTATAGAATAGATCACTCTGTGTGTAATGTCTCTATAGAATAGATCACTGTGTGTAATGACTATAGAATAGATCACTCTGTGTGTAATGACTCTATAGAATAGATCACTCTGTGTGTAATGACTCTATAGAATAGATCACTCTGTGTGTAATGACTCTATAGAATAGATCACTCTGTGTGTAATGACTCTATAGAATAGATCACTCTGTGTGTAATGACTCTATAGAATAGATCACTCTGTGTAATGTCTCTATAGAATAGATCACTCTGTGTGTAATGACTCTATAGAATAGATCACTCTGTGTGTAATGTCGCTATAGAATAGATCACTCTGTGTGTAATGTCTCTATAGAATAGATCACTGTGTGTAATGACTATAGAATAGATCACTCTGTGTGTAATGACTCTATAGAATAGATCACTCTGTGTGTAATGACTCTATAGAATATATCACTCTGTGTGTAATGACTCTATATAATAGATCACTCTGTGTGTAATGACTCTATAGAATAGATCACTCTGTGTGTAATGACTCTATAGAATAGATCACTCTGTGTGTAATGACTCTATAGAATAGATCACTCTGTGTAATGACTATAGAATAGATCACTCTGTGTGTAATGTCTATAGAATAGATCACTCTGTGTGTAATGACTCTATAGAATAGATCACTCTGTGTGTAATGTCTATATAGAATAGATCACTCTGTGTGTAATGTCTCTATAGAATAGATCACTCTGTGTGTAATGTCTCTATAGAATAGATCACTCTGTGTGTAATGTCTCTATAGAATAGATCACTCTGTGTGTAATGACTCTATAGAATAGATCACTCTGTGTGTAATGTCTCTATAGAATAGATCACTCTGTGTGTAATGTCTCTATAGAATAGATCACTCTGTGTGTAATGTCTCTATAGAATAGATCACTCTGTGTGTAATGACTCTATAGAATAGATCACTCTGTGTGTAATGTCTCTATAGAATAGATCACTCTGTGTGTAATGTCTCTATAGAATAGATCACTCTGTGTGTAATGACTCTATAGAATAGATCACTCTGTGTGTAATGACTCTATAGAATAGATCACTCTGTGTGTAATGTCTATAGAATAGATCACTCTGTGTGTAATGTCTCTATAGAATAGATCACTCTGTGTGTAATGACTCTATAGATCACTTTGTGTGTAATGACTCTATAGAATAGATCACTCTGTGTGTAATGTCGCTATAGAATAGATCACTCTGTGTGTAATGTCTCTATAGAATAGATCACTGTGTGTAATGACTATAGAATAGATCACTCTGTGTGTAATGACTCTATAGAATAGATCACTCTGTGTGTAATGACTCTATAGAATAGATCACTCTGTGTGTAATGACTCTATAGAATAGATCACTCTGTGTGTAATGACTCTATATAATAGATCACTCTGTGTGTAATGACTCTATAGAATAGATCACTCTGTGTGTAATGACTCTATAGAATAGATCACTCTGTGTGTAATGTCTCTATAGAATAGATCACTCTGTGTGTAATGACTCTATAGAATAGATCACTCTGTGTGTAATGACTCTATAGAATAGATCACTCTGTGTGTAATGACTCTATAGAATAGATCACTCTGTGTAATGACTATAGAATAGATCACTCTGTGTAATGTCTATAGAATAGATCACTCTGTGTGTAATGACTCTATAGAATAGATCACTCTGTGTGTAATGTCTCTATAGAATAGATCACTCTGTGTGTAATGACTCTATAGAATAGATCACTCTGTGTGTAATGTCTCTATAGAATAGATCACTCTGTGTTAATGACCTATAGAATAGATCACTCTGTGTGTAATGATCTATAGAATAGATCACTCTGTGTAATGACTATAGAATAGATCACTCTGTGTGTAATGTCTATAGAATAGATCACTCTGTGTGTAATGACTCTATAGAATAGATCACTCTGTGTGTAATGTCTCTATAGAATAGATCACTCTGTGTGTAATGTCTCTATAGAATAGATCATTTGTGTGTAATGTCTCTATAGAATAGATCACTCTGTGTGTAATGTCTCCATAGAATAGATCACTGTGTGTAATGTCTCTATAGAATAGATCACTCTGTGTGTAATGACTCTATAGAATAGATCACTCTGTGTGTAATGACTTAGAATAGATCACTCTTGTGTAATGACTCTATAGAATAGATCACTGTGTGTAATGACTAAGAATAGATCACTCTGTGTGTAATGACTATAGAATAGATCACTCTGTGTGTAATGACTCTATAGAATAGATCACTCTGTGTGTAATGACTCTATAGAATAGATCACTCTGTGTGTAATGACTCTATAGAATAGATCACTCTGTGTGTAATGACTCTATAGAATAGATCACTCTGTGTAATGACTCTATAGAATAGATCACTCTGTGTGTAATGTCTCTATAGAATAGATCACTCTGTGTAATGACTCTATAGAATAGATCACTCTGTGTGTAATGCTCTATAGAATAGATCACTCTGTGTGTAATGACTCTATAGAATAGATCACTCTGTGTGTAATGACTCTATAGAATAGATCACTCTGTGTGTAATGACTCTATAGAATAGATCACTCTGTGTGTAATGACTCTGTAGAATATAGGAGATTCACTTTTTGTATTGAAGAACTGAAATAAATTAACTTTTTGATGATATTCTAATTTTGTGAGAAGCTCCTGTATACAGCTCTGGCAAAAATTAAGAGCCCACTGCACAGTTTTATAATAATCCCTTCTCTCCATGTCTGACAGCCATTCCATTCCAGTGTCAGTTGAATTCCAACCAGAGTTCCCCTCATTCTACTTAATGTGCTTCTGATTAGTGATCATCTGAAACAAATCTTATTTAGCGAAGGAAAGTATAAAAAAAACACTGCTGTGGTGTTCATAATCCTCCTGCAATAGGACAAGCTGGATGGCAAAACAAGTGCTAGTAATGTCCCAAAAGTAACAGGAATTAAAAAATAAATTTTATCCATGTCAGAGGAGTTGAAAAGAAAAGTCTTGAGTGAAGAAAAGAAGGGCTCAATTCTGACTTTACTAACAGAGGGATACAGTGAGCGTAATGTTGCCTCCATCCTTAAAATTTCTAAGATGGCAGTCCATTACAACAAGGTCAAGCAGCAGACATTGGGGACAACAAAGCTACAGACCGGCAGAAGGCGAAAACGACTCTCCACTGACCGGGATGACCGTCATCTTATTCGAATGTCACTCAGCAACCGCAGGATGACATCAAGTGACCTAAAAAAGGAATGGCAAATGGCATCTGGGTTCAAGTGCACGGCAAGAAAAGTTCGTAACAGGCTCCTAGAGGCAGGGCTCAAGTCATGTAAAGCTAGAAAAAAGCCTTTCATCAATGAGAAGCAATGGAGAGCCAGGTGAAGTTTGCCAAAGACCATAAGGATTGGACCATAGAGGACTGGAGAAAGGTAATCTTCTCTGATAAGTCTAATTTTCAGCTTTGCCCAACACTTGGTCATCTAATGGTTAGACGGAGACCTGGAGAGGCATACAAGCCACAGTGTCTTGCACCCACAGTGAAATTTGGTGGAGGATCGGTGATAATCTTGGGATGCTTCAGCAAGGCTGGAATTGGGCAGGTTAATCTTTGTGAAGGACGTACGAATCAAGCCGCATACAAGGTTATCCTGGAAAAACAGCTGATTCCTTCTGCTCAGGCAATGTTCCCCAACTCTGAGGACTGGTTTTTCCAGCAGGACAATGCGCCATGCCACACAGCTAGGTCAATCAATGTGTGGATGAAGGACCACCACATCAAATCCCTGTCATGGCCACCCAATCTCCAGACCTGAACCTCATTGAAAAACTCTGGAATGTAATCAAGAGGAAGATGGAAAGTCACAAGCCATCAAACAAAGAACTGCTTACATTTTTGTACCAGGAGTGGCATAAGGTCACCCAAAAGCAGTGTGAAAGACTGGTGGAAAGCATGCCAAGACGCATGAAAGCTGTGATAAACAATCATGGTTATTCCACAAAATATTGATTTCTGAACTCTTCCTGAGTTAAAACATTAGTATTGTTGTTTCTAAATGATTATGAACTTGTTTTTTTAGCATTATTTGAGGTCTGCGAGCACTGCATTTTTTTGTTATTTTGACCATTTCTAATTTTCTGAAAATAAATACAAAACTTATTGCTTGGAAATACCGGGCGAGGTGGGGGAGCTCCCCTGTTAATTAATGGGTAAGCATATATTTTTGAAACGGCGTTGGGGTCTATTTGCTTAATGACACACTGGTATGTTGTGAGTTTCTTTGACTGCTATAAGCCTTTGGGCTATCCAATGTATTATTTATTATATACTTGCTTCCCTGGGATGAATTTTGTTCTCCTCCCTGAACCCGCCATACCTTCATGTCTCCTCCGTTTTATCTCTTGATCATTATACATTGTATACAGCATGTATATTTGATACTTTTCATGTGATTTTTCAATAAATTAATTTCGTATTAAACATTTCTATTATGTTGTTTGGGACATTTTTGCTCCATTTTTTCTTGGGTTTAAAACTTTATTATTGTTGTTTCTAAATGATTATGAGCTTGTTTTCTTAGCATTATTTGAGGTCTGCATTTTTTTGTTATTTTGACCATTTCTAATTTGCTGAAAATAAATACAAAATTTATTGCTTGGAAATTCGGAGACATGTCAGTAGTTTATAGACTAAAAGAGCAATTTACATTTTACTCAAAAATATAAAAGAAAAATCAGACAAACTGAAAATTTTGCAGTGGTCTCTTAATTTTTATCAGAGATGTATATGATGAACGTTCAGTAATTTCTCAGTCTCAAGGTGGAGGGTCGATTTATAACTAAACTTGTGTAGCACATGAATAGAAAAAAACAACAGCAGAATAAAGTTGATAGAGTTAGGTAATAAGATGACAAATAAAACTCATCACACACAAAGAAGCTCCTCATACAGCTAATAAATGATGTTTCATTCAACAATGAAAAAAAACAGAGGGGTTTTCCAATTGAAAAATAGAGAGGTATTCCAGATTCAGCATTACATTACATAATAGCATTACATACCATGTCCAAACAGAATGTTTACACACACAAAACAAATATAAGTGAATATAATACTCATATTATACATCAAGCCCGGCTTAGTAATGAAGAAGTGTCAATAATATAGACACCTATCCATTACTAATCCTATAGTTGTTAAATGGTAAAGAAAGACACAGCCAGAATAAAGTTCTTTAA
Source organism: Oophaga sylvatica (assembly GCA_033576555.1). Classification (NCBI taxonomy): domain Eukaryota; kingdom Metazoa; phylum Chordata; class Amphibia; order Anura; family Dendrobatidae; genus Oophaga; species Oophaga sylvatica. The sequence goes on from JARQOD010000339.1 coordinate 82,122, forward strand.
TATTCTTAATTTCACCATACTTACATCCACGCCTAATCCCCGAATCCCTCGATCTCCTGAAAAAAAAAAAAAACAATAAACCAACAGCATACTCCCTTGTCCGACGTAATCCATTTAATAACGAGTGTCCCACGGCGATTTCAAATCCACAGCAAAACCGCAAACCCTTTTATACCTGCGGTTTTGCTGTGGATTTGACTGACACAATGGAAGTCAACGGGTGCAGAAACGCTGCAGAACCGCAAAAGGAACTGACATGCTGCAGAAAATAAAATGCGGTGAATCCACGTGGAGTTTTCCGCAGCATGTGCACACCAATTATATTGAAGATGTTAATCCTAGGTCATTAGCAGAACTGAGGACACGAATAGGGTGGTAGACTGAGACGAGGAAGGAGATGTAGGGTGGCGCTGAAGCGTGGAGTGCTTTGTGGGTGAGTGTAATAAGTTTATATTGAATTCTGTACTGAATGGGTAACCTGTTATGAATGTTTTAGAAATGAATTCTGAGCAGAAGCTCCCTCTGGTGGTTACAAACAGTACTGAACCATTCAATAAGGATTGGCAATCAGGAATTACAGACTGGCTGGATATAAGGGAGGTTTCCCCCCATCATGGTTGCCGGTGATCAATTGTTCTTGTCTCAACTGTGGTTCCTGGTTCACTTGGAAGCTTGCTGAGTCTTGCCTCTCCTCCTGACCATAACCTCTCCACTTAACCAAATACTTGAGTTATGGGTCCATGGTCTCTTGGGCACAGGCAATGGCATCAACAAACCACTGGAGCGAGAGCAAGGCTTGGAGCGAGAGCAAGTCCCACAGGAGGGTGAAACCCAAAATTGTAGTTCTTTCCGCCATCTCGCCCAATTTGAGACTGGCTCTGGAGGGGTGTCAGGAGGATAAACCCGAGCGCTGCCGTTTGGAAATTGTTTGTCCCAGACCAGTGGAAGAAGAGTGTGATGTCTGAGATTCATTGTTCCACGTTGGCCGGTCATCCCGGAATTTTTGGTACCAGAAACTTGGTGAGTCGGTCCTTTTGGTGGCCTACTTTGTCTCGTGACGGCAGGGAGTTTGTGCAGTCCTGTGGGACTTGCTCTCACTCCAAGCCTTGCTCTCGCTCCAGTGGTTTGTTGATGCCATTGCCTGTGCCCAAGAGACCATGGACCCATAACTCCAGTATTTGGTTAAGTGGAGAGGTTATGGTCAGGAGGAGAGGCAAGACTCAGCAAGCTTCCAAGTGAACCAGGAACCACAGTTGAGACAAGAACAATTGATCACCGGCAACCATGATGGGGGGAAACCTCCCTTATATCCAGCCAGTCTGTAATTCCTGATTGCCAATCCTTATTGAATGGTTCAGTACTGTTTGTAACCACCAGAGGGAGCTTCTGCTCAGAATTCATTCTAAAACATTCATAACAGTAACCAGTGCAACGACTGGCGCAGGGTAGAGGCATCGGTGTAGCAGTTGGTGAGGGATATGATCCTGTCTGTGAATTCAGGATGGATTCTAGAGGGAAGAGTTTAGTGAGAGGAAGACCGATTAGTAGAGAGTTGCAATAGTCCAGACGATAATACGTAAGAGCAACAGTAAGGCTATGTCCAGGGTCGGCTTCAGGTTTTCGTGGGCCCCGGGCGAAAGAGTCTCAATGGGCCCCTTTAACACATACCACAATTCATGATGCACAGATACGGCAGATAAATATAGGTATAGTACAATGCCAAAGATTTCACTTACTTTATACATTACGAGTGATATCTATTGTAAATTCTACAATAGCTCAAAATACAAACAGTATAGTCATCCATACAGTATTATGGGCACCACATAGTGCTCCATACGGAAACGTTACCTCAACACGTTATTCTGTGATGACCTCAATAAATTCTTTCTCTTGCATTAAAAAAAAAAATATATATTATATATTTTTTTTTTTTTGAGTGTGGCTGTTTTTTATTTATCTATGACTTCTCTGGACTAGTTCTAGGTTCAGCCTGCACCTCTTTCTTACTACAGCGTGCACGCCTTCCTGTACAAATGGTTTGCTCGAGGCAACGGCCCCCGGTACTGGCACAGGCACCGGAAACCATAGCATGCCAGTGTCCCCGACTGTGAGTGGGCCACCCCGCTTGCTCAGGGCCCCGGCACTTGCCCGGGTGCGCCTGGTGCTGACGCCTGCCCTGGCTATGTGCACACGTTGTGGATTTTGTTGCGGATCTGCAGCGTTTCTACAGGGCCTCCGGTGATACACTGATAGAAGGTAATCCTCCCGCAGTGTATCACTCCGCCACCAAGAATTGACTGGAGTTTGTGCTGTCACTTGCGGCGCCGTTGCGTGAGAAAATTCTCACGCAGTGGTAGTGCTGTAAAGTGAGAGCACGAACTCCGATGAACTCTGATGCACTGCAGAAGCGATTATCTCGTCAGTGTATCACCGGAGGCCTGGTAGAACAGTCACATCTCCTGATGTGACTGTTCTACACGTGAGATCGTTGTGGGACACTCGTTATTAATTGGACTACGTCGGACAGGAATTATTTGTGTTGGTTTATTATTTTATTTTTGTTGCAGGAGATCAAGGGAGTCGGGATGAGGTGATGCAATAAAAATGGTTTAATTAAGATTCAATAAAGGAGTCTGTGTGATTATTTTAAATAAAGGACTTTATTCTGGCTATGTCTTTATTTACCATAAAACTATAGGATTAGTAATGGATAGGTGTCTTATAGACGCTTCTCCATTACTAATCCGTGGGCTTGATGTCACCAGACAATACAAAGGTGACATCAACCCCACAAATATTACGCCACTTACCACCGCTACAAGGCAAGTGGGAATGTGAAGGGTTAAACTAAGATCAAAACCATTTTGTGCTTGTAATTCCAGCTTGTCGTTTAGGAGATAAATTCTGTTACTAGGCTATAGTTCCTGGCTGTTATAAAGACAAATTGTTTTTCTAAAACTAGCGTTAAGGTCACGATTGTAATAAAACCAGATTGTTCTAGTTTGGACAAGATATGAGACCTTGGGGTGTATCATCGTATAATACTCTGAAGAATGAATACGCTATTGTTCCTTTCTATGTTACGTAGGTACGGCCATATATGTAGTTTTTGGTCTTTCTGTGTTTTCATAGGTTAAGAGTTACAAGTGTGTTTTTATACTATTGGTTGAAGTACAACTTGCTAAATACTATAATAGAGATGACATAATAAACGGGGTAGGAAATCTGCTTTGATTCTCCCAAACAGAGACATCTCCTGTCTGGTCATTGCCGGCAATATCCTGTGAATTATTTTGGAAGTCACTTGGTCAACCGTGAAGGGTCACTTCAGATCCTCCCCCATCAGGAAGAGCGAGGCTAAGTGCCAGAATTGGCGCATCTATAAGCACAGCCTCTGCGCCCTCTCTGAAAAGAGCCGTCATCAGGGGGCAGACGCTGCGGACACTGCCACAGCCTCTGCGCCCTCTCTGAAATGAGCCGTCATCAGGGGCAGACACTGCGGACACTGCCACAACCTCTGCGCCCTCTCTGAAATGAGCGTCATCAGGGGGCAGACGCTGCGGACACTGCCACAGCCTCTGCGCCCTCTCTGAAATGGAGCTCATCAGGGGCCAGACGCTGCGGACACTGCCACAGCCTCTGCGCACTCTCTGAAATGAGCAATCATGAGGAGGCAGACCTGCGGACACTGTCACAGCCTCTGCGCACTCTCTGAAATGAGGCATCATCAGGGGGCAGATGCTGCGGACACTGCCACAGCCTCTGCGCCCTCTCTGAAATGAGCCGTCATCAGGGGCAGACGCTGCGGACACTGCCACAACTTCTGCGCCTCTCTGAAATGAGCCGTCATCAGGGGCACACGCTGCGGACACTGCCACAGCCTCTGCGCCCTCTCTGAAATGAGCGTCATCAGGGGGCAGACACTGCGGACACTGCCACACCTCTGCGCCCTCTCCTGAAATGAGCCGTCATCAGGGGGCAGACGCTGCGGACACTGCCACAGCCTCTGCGCCCTCTCTGAAATGAGCAGTCATCAGGGGCAACGCTGCGGACACTGCCACAGCCTCTGCGCACTCTCTGAAATGAGCAATCATAGGGAGGCAGACGCTGCGGACACTGTCACAGCCTCTGCGCACTCTCTGAAATGAGCATCATCAGGGGGCAGACGCTGCGGACACTACCACAGCCTCTGCGCCCCCCTGAAATGAGCCGTCATCAGGGGCAGACGCTGCGGACACTGCCACACTTCTGCGCCCTCTCTGAAATGAGCCGTCATCAGGGGGCAGACGCTGCGGACACTGCCACAGCCTCTGCGCCCTCTCTGAAATGAGCAGTCATCAGGGGGCAGACACTGCGGACACTGCCACAACCTCTGCGCCCTCTCTGAAATGAGCCGTCATCAGGGGGCAGACGCTGCGGACACTGCCACAGCCTCTGCGCCCTCTCTGAAATGAGCAGTCATCAGGGGCCAGACGCTGCGGACACTGCCACAGCCTCTGCGCACTCTCTGAAATGAGCAATCATGAGGAGGCAGACGCTGCGGACACTGTCACAGCCTCTGCACACTCTCTGAAATGAGGCATCATCAGGGGCAGACGCTGCGGACACTACCACAGCCTCTGCGCCCTCCCTGAAATGAGCCGTCATCAGGGGGCAGACGCTGCGGACACTGCCACAACTTCTGCGCCCTCTCTGAAATGAGCCGTCATCAGGGGCACACGCTGCGGACACTGCCACAGCCTCTGCGCCCTCTCTGAAATGAGCCGTCATCAGGGGCAGACACTGCGGACACTGCCACAACCTCTGCGCCCTCTCTGAAATGAGCCGTCATCAGGGGCAGACGCTGCGGACACTGCCACAGCCTCTGCGCCTCTCTGAAATGAGCAGTCATCAGGGCCAGACGCTGCGGACACTGCCACAGCCTCTGCGCACTCTCTAAATGAGCAATCATCAGGAGCAGACGCTGCGGACACTGTCACAGCCTCTGCACACTCTCTGAAATGAGCATCATCAGGGGGCAGACGCTGCGGACACTGCCACAGCCTCTGCGCCCTCCTGAAATGAGCCGTCATCAGGGGCAGACGCTGCGGACACTGCCACAACTCTGCGCCTCTCTGAAATGAGCCGTCATCAGGGCACACGCTGCGGACACTGCCACAGCCTCTGCGCCCTCTCTGAAATGAGCCGTCATCAGGGGCAGACCTGCGGACACTGCCACAACCTCTGCGCCCTCTCTGAAATGAGCCGTCATCAGGGGCAGACGCTGCGGACACTGCCACAGCCTCTGCGCCCTCTCTGAAATGAGCAGTCATCAGGGGCCAGACGCTGCGGACACTGCCACAGCCTCTGCGCACTCTCTGAAATGAGCAATCATCAGGAGGCAGACGCTGCGGACACTGTCACAGCCTCTGCGCACTCTCTGAAATGAGGCTCATCAGGGGCAGACGCTACGGACACTGCCACAGCCTCTGCGCCCTCCCTGAAATGAGCCGTCATCAGGGGCAGACGCTGCGGACACTGCCACAGCCTCTGCGCCCTCCTGAAATGAGCGTCATCAGAGGGCAGACGCTGCAGACACTGCCACAGCCTTGCGCCCTCTCTGAAATGAGCCGTCATCAGGGGTAGACGCTGCGGACACTGCCACAGCCTCTGCGCCCTCTCTGAAATGAGCAGTCATCAGGGCCAGACGCTGCGGACACTGCCACAGCCTCTGGCACTCTCTGAAATGAGCAGTCATCAGGGCCAGACGCTGCGGACACTGCCACAGCCTCTGTGCCCTCTCTGATAAAGAGACGTCAACAGGGGGCAGACACTGCGGACACTGTCACAGCCTCTGCGCCCTCTCTGAAATGAGCCGTCATCAGGGGACAGACGCTGTGGACACTGCCACAGCCTCTGCGCCCTCTCTGAAATGAGCAATCATGAGGAGGCAGACCTGCGGACACTGTCACAGCCTCTGCACACTCTCTGAAATGAGCCGTCATCAGGGGACAGACGCTGTGGACACTGCCACAGCCTCTGCGCCCTCTCTGAAATGAGCAATCATGAGGGCAGACGCTGCGGACACTGTCACAGCCTCTGCGCCCTCTCTGAAATGAGCAGTCATCAGGGCCAGACGCTGCGACACTGCCACAGCCTCTGTGCCCTCTCTGAATGAGACGTCACAGGGGCAGACACTGCGGACACTGTCACAGCCTCTGCGCCCTCTCTGAAATGAGCCGTCATCAGGGGCAGACGCTGTGGACACTGTCACAGCCTCTGCGCCCTCTCTGAAATGAGCATCATAGAGGCAGACGCTGCGGACACTGTCACAGCCTCTGCGCCCTCTCTGAAATGAGCCGTCATCAGGGACAGACGCTGTGGACACTGCCACAGCCTCTGCGCCCTCTCTGAAATGAGCAATCAGGAGGCAGACGCTGCGGACACTGCCACAGCCTCTGCGTCCTCTCTGATATGAGGCGTCATCAGGGGACAGACGCTGCGGACACTGTCACAGCCTCTGCACCCTCTCTGATATGAGGCGTCATCAGGGGCAGATGCTGCGACACTGCCACAGCCTCTGCCCCTCTCTGGAATGAGGCGTCATCAGGGGGCAGATGCTACGGACACTGCCACAGCCTCTGCGCCCTCTCTGAAATGAGGAGTCATCAGGGGCAGACGCTGCAGACACTGCCACACGCCTCTGCGCCCTCTCTGGAATGAGGCGTCATCAGAGGGCAGACGCTGCGGACACTGCCACAGCCTCTGCGCCCTCTCTGAAAGAGCCGTCATCAGGGGCAGACACTGCGGACACTGCCACACCTCGCGCCCTCTCTGAAATGAGCCGCATCAGGGGCAGACGCTGCGGACACTGCCACAGCCTCTGCGCCCTCTCTGAAATGAGCAGTCATCAGGGGCCAGACGCTGCGGACACTGCCACAGCCTCTGCGCACTCTCTGAAATGAGCAATCATGAGGAGCAGCCTGCGGACACTGTCACAGCCTCTGCGCACTCTCTGAAATGAGCTCATCAGGGGCAGACGCTGCGACACTACCACAGCCTCTGCGCCCTCCCTGAAATGAGCCGTCATCAGAGGGCAGACGCTGCAGACACTGCCACAGCCTCTGCAACCCTCTCTGAAATGAGCGTCATCAGGGGGCAGACGCTGCAGACACTGCCACAGCCTTGCGCCCTCTCTGAAATGAGCCGTCATCAGGGGAGACGCTGCGGACACTGTCACAGCCTCTGCGCCCTCTCTGAAATGAGCCGTCATCAGGGACAGACGCTGTGGACACTGCCACAGCCTCTCGCCCTTCTGAAATGAGCCGTCATCGGGACAGACGCTGCGGACACTGCCACAGCCTCTGCGCCCTCTCTGAAATGACCGTCATCAGAGGGCAGACGCTGCTGACACTGCCACAGCCTCTGCGCCCTCTCTGAAATGAGCCGTCATCAGGGACAGACGCTGCTGACACTGCCACAGCCTCTGCGCCCTCTCTGATATGAGGCGTTATCAGTGATGTGTTTTGGAGGCTCGGTTAGTGCTGCTCATCTGATAATGCGTCGGTTGTAAATTGTGACGTATACTCAGTATGAGCTCACTGTGCTATATTCCTTTGAATGCAGAGTGACAGTGCGCTCCCTTGCTGGCTCTAAAGAGAAGTGATGACCCGGCAGGGACCAGTCCAGTGTCTGAAACAGATGACGCTTTATTTCATGGAGGGGAAAGCATCTGTGGCAGTGACCGTATCCTCTGCCCCCTGATGATGTCCCGTGTGAGTACCCCAAAATTCACTGGGATTCTCAAACAAATGGCATTGCAAGAAAAAAAAAAAGACACGTTGACAGGAAGTTAGAGAGGGAAAGGTAGAAATATTTTAATTGAAATATATTAGAAAAGTGATTAGATTATTGAATTAAATTTAGCATGAAATTCACCTTTGGTTTCGGATCACCCTTTAATTCTGCATAATATTAATTTTGTCACTTTATAAAAAGCAGTTGCTTATGTGATGAAGTTTACATGAGCGGATAAAAAAAATCTTTCATTTCATCCAGAAAAAGACGATCTTCCATCTGTATTGTCATCCGTATGGCATCCATATTTATACATCAGAAGAGAATAAAATTTAAAAGAAGAAAGTGTCCTGCGTTAGTACTGGAAATGTATTCGTAAAAATCGGATGCTCTACGGATGATTCATATGGGATCCAATTTTTTTTATTTTTGCACTCAGACTTCAACAGGCGAGTCTGATCCGAAATACAGAAGAGACCGGTGGGTGAGGGACGTTTCTCACACATTTTCAAGCTGTAATCTGGATAGCCCAATTCCATAACATTGCTCCTGGTGCTCCGTCTGAGGTCGGGTTTAGTTATTTCATAGCCAGCACTTGGACAAATATTACAGTTGTGTGAACGCAGCCTGACAATACATGTTGCAATGACGCTTATCGTTACATGTAATAGCAGTTGATCAAGCAATAAACTGGGAACATTGGAAAAAAGTTTTCTCCCACCTCTATTCCACATGCAGAGATCCACATCACATATGGGGCCGGAGCTGACAGGCAGGGGAGGGAATCCTTACTGCAGTCTATGGAGTGGATGTGATAAGCCGCAGATCACAGGGGGAGCACTATGGGGGACTGAACCCTTAACCTCTCCTGCACAGGACATACAACAGTACAAGCTGGGAGGTAAGGGTTAACTCTCACATACTCTGGCTGTGGGGGCACAGAAACACTCAGGGGGCCGGATGTGGCCCTGTGGCCCGAAGTTTGCCCTTCACCACCAAGAGACCAAACACCTTCTTGGAAGCAAGGCAACATTCTTGTTCTGTGGTCAAAGAATTTACTTATTTGGCCAAAAGTTTTAAAAATGTTTTCATATTGAAAAAAAAAGGAGAATGTTTGTCGTAATGTTTTTATTGTTTATAAAATAAAGTTATCTTTGAAAATGTTTTTGTTTTTTTATCAACATTAACATAAGGGGTATATACAAGAGCTATTGTGCGGTATAAGAGAAATACTTCTGCCGCTCAGGTGATACAAATGTATTGACCCTGACCTACTGAACAGCCGCCATCGAAACTTATGTCTGGCGACCTTCCCACCCCACACCACCATCTTTTGACCGACACTTGTGACTGAGCATAATCAATCACAATGACATTTAAGGCCGGGGTCACACTAGAGAGGAATACGGACGAGTGCTGTGTGATAAAACATCGTACAGCACTCGGACCAGTGTTCATCTATGGGGCAGCTCCATTAACCGTGAAATCGCACCATGCCGCCATTGCCACCGACACTCGGCCGAGTCTCAGCTCACTCGCACCCGTATAAGCTTATGGGTGCGAGTGAGACAACGCACATCACTCTGATGTCATCCGAGTGCTGTGCAATATACGCCGACCTCGGTAATGGAGAAATTCATTTCTCCACCTCCGCAGCTGTGCTCTGGTCCGCTCTGTGTGAGAGGCTCGGAGAACAGTCGAATGACACTCGGCTCACGATCGCAGGAGTGCAGGAGCCGAGGGTCATTAGCATATCGCATCTGATGATCTCGCATCACATGCCATACGCTAGTCTGACCCTGGCCTAACGGGGGGGCTGGACGTTATATACTGGAGGGAAAGGGGGTTGGATATTATATACCAATGAGGACTGAAGTAGAAGCCATAGTGTAATGATTGATGCGGACGGTCCAATACTCTTCTCCATATAGTGAATCTATCCATATTACAATATTGGCCATAAATGAGATGCTGACAGGGATATAATCTGTGTATGGTAAAGGCCGCCCGCACTGGACAGGATCTAGTCTCCATGTTTATATGTTGATTGACCCAACATGATTGTCAGATAACAACAACTCTAGATGTGGCCACAGCAGTTATCTGTAGATACAAGTTCATAATCACTTTTATGATAAAGCAATTCTCCACCGAGGAGTGACTAAACATTTTCATGTACTGTCACCTACCTGGTGTCCTCCGCTTGCCTCCAAATGAGACCCATGTTCTGGTCCTTTTACATCCAAGATGGCCTCTATAGCGGCAGAGGGACGACAGCCATATGTCTGGCCCACACCTCCATAGCATGGCACTTACTGACTTACCACAGGGCTCTTCATGGATGTAGAGGGACCAGAACGCCGGCCTCAGTGTAGGAGGCAGTGGGAGGCAAACAGAGGGGACAGGTAGAACGACTCTACATGTGTCGTCACTCGTCAGCACCAGGCAGAGGCTGCTACATCACCAGGATCCATAGGACGGGGAGATTCATAACCTGTAACACAAGCTCAGTCATTTATATGGCAGCACGGGACTTGTGGAAGAAAAATCTGGATGAAAAGAATGGAAGTAATATTAATAAAGGGAAAACTAAATCTGTGCTTCCTAAATCATTAAGAAGAGGTCTGAAGGTGGCCCCGTTATTCATCAGTGCACCGCCGGACTCTAAACCAGCAGCCGCACCATCACCGGACACTTCTGCTGTGATGTGAACAGTGGAAAAAGCTTCACTGCACTGGAGATCACCATGGTCATCATCATCACACACGGTCATCATCATCACACGACGGTCATCATCACATACCTGTGGAAACATCTACCGGAATCTCCTCCTTCCCGGCACTCACAAATGGCTGATCCCCCCTCGTCATCTCTTCTTCTTCTGTCTCATCCTTCACTTTATTCTTAGTCGGATCTTCCTCCTGATATATCAGATGTAACAATCAGCACAATACAAGAAACCACCAAAATCTGTGACATCTATGACCTCGATCAGAAATGTCCCCCGTATACAGATCCGGGACAGGGCTCAGCGCCGTCTACCTGATGATCCTCCGGGATGCTGTGATTCTCCTCTGGACAGTCCTGGGGACACAGAGGACGGGGACATCTCTCTGGTGGATTTCTCCTCTTGGATCCATCTGTAAAAAACACACAGTGATGGAATAGCTTGTGTGATGAGATGATGGGAGTAGTAGTAGGTGATCACAGAACAGACATGACAGTCTCCCCTCCTCACCCTGCTGATCGGCCCATATTGCCATCGCCTCTTGTGCTCCATGTATAACCTCAACCTTAATATCAATCAGATCTTCACCCTAAAAAGAAAAATGTAAGATGAGCTCAGGTCCCATCACTTCATGGTCAGATGTTGTGGGGGCTTCAGTGTCATCTACCTGATGATCCTCCGGGATGTTGTGATTCTCCTCTGGACAGTCCTGGGGACACAGGACGGGGACATCTCTCTGGTGGATTTCTCCTCCTGGATCCATCTGTGGAGACACAGACTGAATACATGACCTGCCGTGTATCTGTCTTTACAGCTGTGTGAAAAAGTGTTTGCCTGGGGGGGGCATGCTGGCAAGTGAGGAAGCTGCATAGTTACAGAGCTCCTGCAGCCCAGGACCTTTAGCAGCCCATCCCGGCTCAACTCGGCACCTAGCTTCACCAGCTACTCATCCGCAGCTCCTACAATCGCCCAGGCACATGATGACACGCGGCAGATCACAGAAGAGGGGATCCCTGCCAAGACTGCGCAACTTGTTTGCGAGGGGGAAGTCCACCAAAGCAACAGGTAAAATTATGACAGAGTCCCCTTCAGGCTCCTCTGGGAGAGGTGCAGACACAGAAGGGATTCATCAACACCACTCTGCCCCACTCACTAGGGAGGATATGCAGGAGTTTCTTTCCTCTTTGAGGGCTTCTCTAAAAGAGGACATGCATAATATGCTTAGCGAGCTGAAAGGAGGAATCTCAGCTCTGGGAGAGCACACCTCTCATTTAGAAAATAAAATGGCTGAATATGCCACTTCTTTCAATGCACTAGTCAATGAAAATGAAGCCTTGAAGGAAGAATTGGCTCGTGTCGGTGATAAAACATACGACTTGGAGGATAGATCGCGCAGGAGTAACATTCGGGTGAGAGGGATACCTGAGGAGGTCTTGGATAAGGATTTGCCTGCTTTCCTGCAGGTTGTTCTTCCTGAAATGTCCAATAGAGACTTAATGGTTGATAGAGTCCATAGAACCCCCAAACCAAAACACGTGGATCAAGATCTGCCTACAGACACGCTGGCAAGAATGCACCATTTTACCACCAAAGTAATGAAATGATGCGGTCACGTGATGTCCTGGTTTCGCGAAACCAGGACATCACGTGACCACATCACGTGTCGGCGTCTAGACTCTGTCGGCGCTTCTCTGCGAACAGCAGCGCTGCATCGCTGGTAGGAAGGAGAGTCTGCCGCCGGCCGGGGCAGCTCTCCAGGACATTTTCTCCACAGTATTGGACCGTTCTGAGCGCTTCTACTATTCTACTCTTCTCAAGCTAAGTATCATATCGCCGTTCAGGATACTATGGTACAGTAGCACTCTCTGCACAAGGTACCGCCTGTATAATAGCAGCACTGCTCATACACCCATCGAGCACATAGGACCACCAAGACCCTTTATTCTAGCACCTCACTAATTGACACCAGGAAAGTGTCTTTTAATTTAATTTATAGATGTAGGAATTTTGTATCTCAGGTCTGCACTTCTGGCACTTTATTTTTGGCTGCTTATAATTATACTATATGCACCTTATTTATGCTTATTTGAACATTATTATATGCCCATTTGCACATTCAGTAATTTATTTACTATCAGCACCTTATTTTCCTTCTTAGGGATTATTATTCAAGAAATCCCGTCTCCACTATGCTGTAAAACACGCAGGCGGAAGACCTGCGTTTCCGGACATGCGGCGCGTCTTTTCAGACCGCAGAATGTCCTAGTCCCTTGCGGCGACGCTGCGTCGCCGCAAGGGAAATAACACAGGGCTATGTAGCCCTGCGGTCATTCCGGATGTGTTCCGGAGGTGTCCTGAACACATCCGGAAAGAGCGTGCGTTTTCTAGGGGGCGGGGCTTTGGGCGGAGCGGAATTTCCGCTCCGTCCAAAGCGCTGTGGTTCCGGACCGTGGAACCACAGCCTTAAACCTCAGGAGCAGATAGCAATGCTTATATAAGCCCAATTTTTTCTGGTTACTGATTTTATATGTTTCCTCCTTAAATCCAGTTATCCAGTTTTGCACTAATTGGTCATCCAATCGTCTGTCATCACACAAGAAACACTCACTGTTTTATCATCTCAACTTGATCTATGCAAACAACTTAGAAGAAATACAGGTACGTGTTACGATCAGTATTGTTTGACTTGTGTCTGCTTCATAGCGCGAGTACTTTTCGATTATTATTTGTCTACTTTTTATTTTCTCCTTGTGGTAGGAGGTTCTGTACTTGCAGCTGATCCAGCACACATATACCTGAGCCGCTACCTCTTTTTCATATTTTGGAAGTAAACATCAGCAGCCAGATGAAGGAGGATTACTGGAAACCGGTGTATGCAGCAGGAACTCAGAGCAGAGTAGCAGGATCACCAACAGGTTCACAGGAGCAGGTACAACGCCAGGGAGCCACCAGAGGTCAGAGGCTGGATGCAAGGCAGAAGCTGGATGCAAGGCAGAATACTCTAGCACAGACTAAAGGCTGGGGTGGAGTTATATAGCAGGAAGACACAGTGCACATGAGACCAAAGACGCCATATTGGAAAAGGGCAGTAATGCACAAAAGGTAATCAAAAAATGTTCAGAGTCCTGACAGGGGATGTCTCTTCCCACCATGAGAGAAGTGGTGGACAAAACCAATATACTGTCATGGTCCGGTCCGGAGTTTGTGCGCTGCTGTCATCTCTCAGGACTGGTCATGCGGGGGTTAATTTCCTCGGCCTCGTTCTGGAGCGGGCTGGGCTATTTCAGTCCGTCACAGCCGGCTTACTAGTGTTAGTGTTAGTTCAAGCTTCCAGTCTAGAGCCTCTGACCCCTGTTACCTGGTGATCCTCCTGCCTTTGACTTGATTACTCGTGTATGACCCGGACTGACTCTGACCCCGTCTCTTGGTATCCGTCTCTGCTGCTACGTTCCCTGTCTGGCTATTTGACCCTCGGCTTGGTATATTGACTACGTGTATTGCTGCTCCTTCTGGTACTTCTGCCTCTGTACGGTTTTGACTCGGCTTGCCTGACCACGCTCCCACCACTTGGTGGTGCCTGTGCTTCTGATTTGTATAGCTTCTCTGTGTACTCAGTCTCACGTCCCTCCCTAGCTCCCTCTGGGGAATATTGCATTACACTACAGTAGTCTTACAGCTCCCATCTGGTTTTGACCTATTGGCTTGTTTTCTGACCATGGGTTGGCTGAGACCTGTAGTACTTATATGACTGCTTACTCTTAACACAGCTTTGGATGTTTTTGCTGCCACCTGGTGGTGGTTTTGGCTGCTGCAGTGCAGGCTTGTCCTGAGCACACTGGCCTGCATTTCAGCTGCATTACATTAACACTAACCTCACATTTAAACGGGAGTTTGCAATATTTTTTTTCCCTAGTCATGGATCCGCTGCATAACTTGGCGGATCAAGTGTCCAGTTTGACGCAGATGGTGCAGGATTTTTCTGGGAGACATCAGTCTCTTGTTACGTCTCATACCCACTTACAGAAAAGACTTACTGAGAATATTCAGACTGTGCAGGGAAACACTTCTCATATTGTTAGTCTACCTGATGACTCTGTAGATGTTGTTTTGCACTCCCCCGAACCCACAGTTAAACTTCCTGACACGTTTTCTGGCAAGAAAGATCAGTATCGCATATTCAGGGAGAGTTGTAAATTATGGTTTTCTCTTAGACCCCGATCGTCTGGGGATGAGACTCAGCGGGTAGGGATTATTATCTCCTTACTTAGGGAAGGTCCCCAATCCTGGGCTTTCTCGCTGCCCCCTACCGCTCCTGAACGGACCTCGGTAGATAGGTTCTTTGAGGCCCTAGGACTTATCTATGACGAACCGGACCGTGTTAGGGTGGCAGAGGACACCATTATGGGTCTGGTTCAGGGGAAGCACTCAGCTGAATGGTACAGCTCCGAGTTCCGTCGATGGTCCACTGAGGTATCTTGGAATGACTCCGCACTGAGATGTCTATTTGGGAAGGGACTGTCTGATTGCTTGAAGGACGCTCTGGCTATCCATCCACCTCCCAGCTCTTTGGAGGAGGCTATGACTCAGGCTATATGTATGGATCGGAGGCTACGGGAGAGAGGTCTTACACAACGGGGGATTCCGTTGTTCCCTGCTAACCCGGATGTTTTGCTTCCATCTGAATCTATGGAGGTGGGAGCCACCGACTTCCAGGAAAAAGAGAGGAAACGGCGGCGTGATGAAAAGCGGTGTTTTTACTGCGGAGACCCCGGAGATTGGACAAGGGACTGCCCCTCTTGTCCATCCTCTAACAAGCGGCTGAGTCTGGGTGATCATCGTGGAGGTCACTCAGACTCTCAGGTACCTTTTACTTCATTTACAAAGATACTGTTAAAGGTGGAACTTGGTGTTGAGAACTGCTTTGTCCATACTTCGGCTTTTGTAGACTGTGGGTCATCCCTGAACCTGATTGACTCTAAACTGGTGGCCCGCTGTAGATTAGGGACAGTTAGGATGGAGACTCCCTTAAAACTTGTGGCTATTGACTCTACACCTCTCACAAAGGATGGTCTCCATTTCATTTCTCAAGAATTCACCCTCAGGGTGGGGGCCCTGCACCAGGAGCACATGTCATGCTTTGTTTTTGATAACCTCCCTGCTGGCCTGGTGTTAGGGTTTCCTTGGTTGCAACGGCATAACCCGGTTATTGACTGGGGGTCCCGGGATATTGTCAAATGGGGACCTAATTGTTCTAAAAATTGTCTTTCTACTGTGTCTATGTCATCCGTCAGTCTGGAGGGTATTCCGGAGTACCTGAAGGACTTTGAGGATGTGTTCTCCGAAAAGGAGGCTGAGGTTCTGCCACCACACCGCCCATTCGATTGTGCCATTGATCTTGTTCCCGGTGCCAAATTGCCCAAAGCACGTCTGTACAATCTCTCCATACCTGAGCGAGCTGCTATGAAGGAGTATATCTCTGAAAGCCTCCGTAAAGGACATATTCGGCCATCTGTCTCTCCTGTGGCGGCGGGGTTCTTTTTTGTTTTGTTTTAAATTCTCTGTTTATTCACAAAGAGAGTACAATAATATAAAGCAAAGAAACAAAGAAACAAACGTTACGTTACATCACGTATCAACCAGAAGCAAAAACAAATTAAAACCAAATGAATTAAACATCATGGAGAACAAGGGAAAAGAAGAAAACAGAGAAGAAAGAAAAATAAGGAAGAGAGCCCAATATATGGGAGAATAAGTCAAGGGCGACTTGAATACAAATCAGGGGAAAGATAGAATGAGTGAAGACATAGAAATGGAGAAGCGGTGGGGGGGGAAGGAGTGAAAGAAAAGGAGGTGAAGAAAAAAAAGAGGTGACGGAGTCCGATGTCTACCATTCAACTATCCAAGTGGCTCTGAATTCAGAGCTAGTCTGAAGCCCTGTAGTTTACCCAAGGAGCCCAAAGTTTCTCAAATGCTGTATAACGCAATTCCAATCTGGCCGTGAGATCTTCCAATTTGTATATGTCATCCACTTTTGCAAGCCACATATCTAGTGTCGGCGGAGCCACCGATCGCCATTGAAGACGGATCAACCATCTGGCTGCCATCAGAAGGTGAGTGCTAAGTTTCTTTTTATGTGGGGTATAATTAGGGGTGTTACACCAGAGCAGTACCAAGTCCCTGGTGAGTGTAAAATTCGGATCACAGATCCTACGGGTGGTGTCTTCTACTGTTTTCCAAAAAGGGGCAACCGCAGCGCAGTGCCACCAAATATGTGACAAAGTACCTCTGTCAGACCTACACCTCCAGCATAAAGCATCAACAGTGAGGCCCCATCTCTGCAACATCTCCGGTGTTCTGTACCAGCGGGTCAACAATTTTAATGAATTTTCTTTTAGCCGTACACAACGTAAGAATCCGTGTGAGCGGTTCAAGATCTGCTGTGTAGTTTCTTCTGAAAAGCAACAGCCCAACTCGCGTTCCCACTCAAGTAAGTAAGAAGGCTTAAACACTTCAGCAGGTGTTATCCGAGATGCGTACATAATAGAGAGAGAACGTCGGGGAAATGAGGCCTCAAGTAGCTGTTGTTCAAACTGGGTGGCACTGCGTGCGGTTGAATGGTTTAAATTAAAGGTTGTACAATTTATTTGAAAATGTCGTCGTTGCAGGAAGTTTGGGACAAAAGGCAAGAGGTGTTCCAAGAGAAACGTCTCAGAGGGCGGCGAACCATGCGGCATGAAGAATGATATGGGAACTCGCAGTCGGGACCACAGGTCTAGGGTAATGGCGTCTATATCAGATGACGAGTTAGCGAACGGGATAAGGCTGGCCGGCAACAGCGGAGAGGGGAAGGGCGACAGACGTGAGTCTGACCCGTTGCGCTTCCATACAGTCATTATCCCCTTCAGCATCGGATTTCGTAGCACCTTAGTCGTATTTCCCAAAGCGGGAACCCAAAAAGCAGCCCTGTCCCTGCTCGACAGTAATTCCAGATCTATTATGGCTGAGTCCGAGTTCCCAACATGTCTGCAGATGTCTAACCAGCGCAAGAGTTGTATTGATTCATAGTAGGTCTCCAAATCCGTGAGGTTAATACCTCCGGCTCTACGCGGTAGCCTCAAAATTTTATAAGCAACTCTACTTCTACCGCCCCTCCACAAAAAATTCAGAAAGAGGCTCCGTACTTTCTTAAAAAAGGACTTTGGCACAAACACAGGAGCAGCCTGGATAATGTACAGCAGTTTGGGCATTATATAAGAGACCAAATATGCTTTCCGGCCAAGCCAAGACATGAAGGGGACTCGTAGTGACTCAAGTCTCTTCCTAATCTTTTCCAGCGCCGGGATATGGTTATTCGGGAAGATCGCAGAGATATCTCTGCTCGGCGGGGTTCTTTTTTGTAAAAAAAAAAAAAGATGGTGGTTTACGCCCGTGCCTCGATTTTCAAGAACTGAATAAGATCACCATAAGAAACACTTATCCTCTCCCACTAATACCTGATTTATACAACCAATTGTCAACCCGTATGCGGGAGGGGGATGAGTGGAAAACTGCATTTCTCACCTCTGAAGGTCTATTTGAAAATTTGGTCATGCCGTTCGGCTTGACTAATGCACCAGCGGTATTCCAGAATTTCATTAACCATGTTTTTTCAGACTTTATTGGACGCTTTGTGGTAGTTTATCTTGATGATATACTCATATATTCTGCTGATAGACAAAGTCACATGGGTCATCTTCGTGCGGTTCTCCAGAAGCTCAGGGAGAACTCTCTCTTTGCCAAACTGGAGAAGTGTTCATTTTTTACTCAAGAATTGTCCTTTCTAGGGGTCATTTTGTCCTCTGAGGGTTTCGTATGGACCCTAGGAAGGTACAGGCCATTGTGGATTGGGTGCAACCCAGAGATCTCAAGGGTCTTCAGCGATTTCTGGGTTTCGCCAATTACTATAGAAAATTTATCAAGGGGTTTTCTCAAGTGGTCAAACCCTCATGATCTCACTCGAAAGGGGGCTGATCTAAAAAACTGGTCAGCTCCAGCTGTGGCGGCATTTTCTTCATTAAAAAACAGTTTCATGACTGCCCCTGTACTGGTTCAACCTGATTTGTCTAAACCATTTATCATAGAGGTGGACGCCTCTGAGGTGGGAGTGGGGGTTGTGTTGTCCCAGGGGCCCACCACATTAACTAACTTAAGACCCTGTGCCTTCTTTTCAAAAAAATTTTCCTCTGCTGAGAGGAATTATGATGTGGGTAACTGGGAGTTGTTGGCCATTAAATTGGCATTTGAAGAATGGAGGCATTTTTTGGAGGGGGCAGCTCATCGTATCACTGTCATTACAGATCACAAGAACCTGTCTTACATCGAGTCTGCCAAACGTTTAACTCCGAGACAGGCAAGGTGGTCACTTTTTTTTCCCGATTTCAGTTTTCCATCACGTTCAGACCAGGGTCCAAGAATGTGAAGGCTGATGCCTTGTCTCGTAGCTTAGATCCAGTATCTCCTCCTGAACCTCCTTCCTCCATTCTTCAGCGGGGGTGGTGGTGGCTGTGGTGTCCTCGAGATTGGAACAAGAGATTCGTGAGTCCCAATCCCTTGCTCCATCGTCCATACCTGAAAATAAGCTCTTTGTGCCTGTCCAATATCGGTTAAGGGTGCTTCGAGAGTTCCACGACTCTGCTCTGAGTGGGCATCCCGGAATCTCGGCCACTCGTAAAGCCATCACTAGGCTGTTCTGGTGGCCCTCGTTGACGTCAGACATCACTGGGTTTGTCTCCTCCTGTGAAACTTGTGCCCGCGCAAAAGCCTCCCGAAACCGACCGGCCGGGGAATTGGTGCCACTGCCAATTCCGGATAGACCATGGACTCATCTGTCCATGGATTTTGTCACCGATCTTCCTCCCTCTAATGGCAAAACTGTGATCTGGGCAGTTGTTGATAGGTTCAGTAAACAAGCACATTTTGTACCTTTAAAGGGCCTTCCGAATGCTGAGACTCTATCTAAACTATTCATTGAGCATGTGATCCGGTTGCATGGTGTGCCTGTCAGTGTGGTGTCTGATAGAGGGGGTACAATTCGTGGCAAAATTCTGGAGGGCTTTTTGTAAAAGGCTGGGCATCAGTCTGACCTTTTCATCGGCCTACCATCCAGAGACCAATGGTCAGACTGAAAGGACCAATCAGTCATTGGAGCAGATTTTACGGTGTCTTGTCACGTCTAGACAGGATGATTGGTGCTCTGCAATACCTATTGCAGAATTCGCTTTCAATAATCGTGTCAATCAGTCCACTGGTACTTCTCCATTTTTCTGCAACTATGGGTTTCACCCTCATTTTGGTGAGTTTTCCCGGCTGGATTCAGGATATCCAGGGGCTGATTCGGCCTTTCTGCGGTTGGGGGAGGTCTGGAGGGAGGTTCAGAGAAACATTGGGGAGGCTCAGGGCAAATACAAATTTTTTGCAGATAAATGACGTTCTGTGGGGCCAGCTTATCAGGTGGGGGATAAGGTATGGTTATCCACCAAGAATATAAGGCTGAGAATTCCCTCGGCTAAGTTGGGTCCTAAGTATATTGGTCCGTATGAAATTTTAGAGGTAATTAATCCTGTGGTCTTTCGCCTGCGCTTGCCTCCGTCGTTGCGGATCCCCAATGTGTTCCATAAGGCACTTCTGAAGCCGTCGGTGCCTTCCTCTGGTGAGTCTCCCTCACACCCACCGCCTGTTGTGGTAGATGGACAAATAGAGTACGAGGTGGAACAGGTGGTGGATTCTCGTATGCTCCGCCGTTCACTTCAGTACTTGGTCCATTGGAAAGGGTACGGTCCTGAGGACCGGTCATGGGTGCCGGCGCGTTTGGTCCATGCTGATCGGTTGGTCCGGGCCTTTCACGCTCGTCATCCAGGGAAGCCTGGGGGTCCGGTGGCCCCCCATTGAGAGGGGGGTACTGTCATGGTCCGGTCCGGAGTTTGTGCGCTGCTGTCAGCTCTCAGAACTGGTCATGCGGGGGTTAATTTCCTCGGCCTCGTTCTGGAGCGGGCTGGGCTATTTCAGTCCGTCACAGCCGGCTTACCAGTGTTAGTGTTAGTTCAAGCTTCCAGTCTAGAGCCTCTGACCCCTGTTACCTGGTGATCCTCCTGCCTTTGACTTGATTACTCGTGTATGACCCGGACTGACTCTGACCCCGTCTCTTGGTATCCGTCTCTGCTGCTACGTTCCCTGTCTGGCTATTTGACCCTCGGCTTGGTATATTGACTACGTGTATTGCTGCTCCTTCTGGTACTTCTGCCTCCGTACGGTTTTGACTCGGCTTGCTTGACCACGCTCACATCACTTGTTGGTGTCTGTGCTTCTGATTTGTATAGCTTCTCTGTGTACTCAGTCTCACGTCCCTCCCTAGCTCCCTCTGGGGAATATTGCATTACACTACAGTAGTCTTACAGCTCCCATCTGGTTTTGACCTATTGGCTTGTTTTCTGACCACGGGCTGGCTGAGACCTGTAGTACTTATATGACTGCTTACTCTTAACACAGCTTTGGATGTTTTTGCTGCCACCTGGTGGTGGTTTTGGCTGCTGCAGTGCAGGCTTGTCCTGAGCACACTGGCCTGCATTTCAGCTGCATTACATATACATTGTCAATATGAACAAACTCTGGAGCACTCGTCAGTTACCAAGAAAAAGGTTGATCGAATATGGGAACCGTGGTTACTTAGTCAGAGGTCTGCCCCTTTACATTGAAGATATATGTCTTTTCATGTGCTTTTTCATGCAAGTGTCGATATGTTTACTATTTTATACATTATGTCAATCTATGTGTTTGCGCATTTATGCTTATGTTTCCCTTGTTTAATCCCTTACATTGGGGGTGTTCTTGCTTATATGTTTTCTTTTTTGAAAATATGCAATAAAAATTTATTGAAGTAAAAAAAAAAGTGTTTGCCTCCGTCCCCATTATTCTTTTGCATGTTTGTCACACTTACATGTTTCAGATCACCAAACAAATGTAAATATTAGACAAAGATAATGCAAGTTACCACAAAATGCAATTTATAAATGAAGGTCTTTATTATTAAAGGAAAAAGAAATCCAAACCTACAGGGTCCTGTGTGAGAAAGTGATTGACCCCTTAACCTAATAACTGGTTGGGCCGCCCTTAGCAGCAACAACTGCAATCAAGTGTTTACGATAATTGGCAATGAGACTTACAATGATCTGGAGAAATTTTGGCCACTCATCTTTGCAAAATTGCTGCAATTCAGCCACAATGGAGGGTATCCGAGCATGAACAGCCTTTTTAAAGGTCATGCCACAGCATCTCAATCGGATTAAGGTTAGGACTTTGACTAGGTCACCCCAAAGTCTTAATTTTTGGTCTTCTAAAGCCATTCAGAGGTGGACTTAATGGTGTATTTTGGATCATTGTACTGCTGCATAACCAAAGTGGCCTTCAGCTTGAGATCACAAACAGAAGGCCGACATTATCCTTCAGGAATTTTTGGTAGGCAGCAGAATTCATTGTTCCATTTACCACAACAAGTCTTCTAGGTCCTGAAGCAGCAAAACCGCCCAGAATGTCACACTACCGCGACCATATTTTACTGTTGGTATGATGTTCCTTTTCTGAAATATTGTATTACTTTTACGTCAGATATAATGGGACATACAACTTCCAAAAAGTTCAACTTTTGTCTCATTAGTCCATAAAGTAGTCTCCCAAAATTCTTGAAGCTCATCAAGATGTTTTCTGGCAAAACTGAGACGAGCCTTTATGTTCCAATTTTTCCAATTGCTCAGCAGTGAATTTTGTCTTGGAACTCTGCCATGCAGCCCATTTTTGCCCAGTCTCTTTTTTATGATGGAGTCATGAACACAAGACCTTAACTGCTGCAAGTGAGGCCTGCAGTTTTTTAGATGTTCTTGTGGGTTTTTTGTGACCTTTTAGATGAGTCGTTGCTGTGCTCTATGTGTAATGTTGGTCGGCAGGCCACTCCTTTGAAGGTTCACCCTGTTTCATGTTTTCGCCATTTGTGATTAACTGCTCTCACTGTGGTTCGCTGGAGTTCCAGAGCTTTAGAAATGGCTTACAACTAGTAATGAGTGAGTATACTCGTTGCTCGGGTTTCCCCGAGCATGTTCGGGTGATCTCCGAGTATTTTCGCGTGCTTGGAGATTTAGTGTTTGTCGTCGCAGCTGCATGATTTGCGACTGCTAGACAGGCTGAATACACGTGGGGATTGCCTGTTTGTTAGGAATTCCACACATGTATTCAGACTGTCTAGCTGCAGCAAATCATGTAGCTGCGTCGACAAACACTAAATCTCAGAGCATGTCAAAACAAAATACTCGTAGATCACCCGAGCAATGAGCATACTCGCTCATCACTACTTATAACCTTTTCCAGACCCAGACTGATAGATCTCAATTACTTTGTTTCTCATTTGTTCATAAATTTCTTTGCATCATGGCATGAAGTTTAGCTTTTGAGGATACTTTGGTCTACTTTACTGTCAGCCTGGTCCTATTTAAGTGATTTTTTGATTGAGAACAGGTGTGGCAGTAATGATGCCTGGTTGTGGGTAGGGAAATTGAACTCAGCTTCCCAAAGATGTGACAAACCACAGTTAATTTATGTTTTAAGGTGGAGCAACCACTTTTTCACACAGGGCCCTGTAGGTTTCAATTTCTTTTTCCCTTAATAATAAAGACTTTCATTTAAAAACTGCATTTTATGGTTACTTGTGTTATCTTTGTCTAATATTTAAATTTGTTTGTTGATCTGAAACATGTAAGTGTGACAAACACGCAAAAGAATAGGAAATTAGGAGGGGGCAAACACTTTTTCATACCTCTGTATATGAAACGCGTCTCTCAGAACCGGTAATTCTAGGTTTATGTATCAGGGACTTAATTAAATTTTTGTGGTCCTCAGCACCGGTACCGAGGTCCCAGCACATTCTGGTCCCAAGTATGAAGGGATAATCAGCGAGGCAAAGCCTAATGCTCTCTGCTCTGCACCCGGAGGACCCTGAGGAGAGGGACAGAGAAGACCCTCGTCAGTCAGATGGAGGAGCCGGACTAAGAAACAACTTCTCCAAGTTTCGTCTCCACCAGGGATGGAACCACAGAGGAGCTGGAGAAAGCTCCACATTTCTACCCCCTAAATGTAGCAATTAATAGCGATTGCAACATTTAAGAGGCTGAGAGGAGGGCGCTCCCTCTCCTTACCACTCAGCGCTTCTGCGCTGTCTTCGCGAGGGCCCGATGGTTGTCACGGCAACCAGAGATTGTCATGACAACCTTGGGATCTGCCAGTGACGGTGGCCTGTTTAGACTATGCCAGGATCATGGTGTAAGAGGCTTCTGTCAGTGCAGTACATGTACACTGTAATGCATTATACCTGCGATCAGATAAATAAGTTAAAGTCCCATAGGTCCCAAAGTAAAAAAAATAGTAAAAATTTTAAAAATATCACAAAATAAAAAACAAAATAAAAAAAATCAAATGTGTATTTATGTGAAAACAAGAATAAAGTACACGTCTGGTATTGCCACGTTCAGAATGACCCAATCTATAAAATTGTCACACTAGTTAACCCCTTTAGAGAACACTGCAAAAAAAAGTTGCAAAAAACTCTGCTTTTTCATCGTATCACTGAACAAAAAGTGGAATAAAATGTGATAAAAAAGTTGAATGTAAATAAAAATGTTCTCGCTGAAAACGTGATCTTGTCCCACAAAAAACAAGCCACCATAAAATACTTATAGGTCTCAGAATAAAGTGATGAAAAATCTTTATTTTTTCTTATAAAATAGTTTTACTTGTGTAAAATCCACAAAACATTAAAAATTTTTTATATAAATGAGGTATCGCTGTAATCGTACTGACCCGAGGAATAAAGCTGCCTTATCAATATTACCACAAAGCTATTCCTGAATTGTTGGTTTTTGTTCATTCTGCCTCCTAAAAATTGTAATCGAAAGCAATAAAAAAAAATGGTACCAGTAAAAACGTCAGCTTGTCCCGCAAAAAAACAAGCTACCACATGACTCTGTTGTCAGAAATGTAAAAAAATTATAGCTCTCAAGCTATGACGATGAAAAAACTATTTTGCAAAAAAAAGGCGTCTTTAGTGTGTGACAGCAGCCAAACATAAAAAAGATATAATTATGGTATCGCTGTAATCGCACCGACCCGAAAGAATAAAGTCACTTAATCTCTTATACCAAATGAAGAATGGTGTGAAAAAAACAACCAATTTTTCACCTGCTGTTGATTTTTTCATTTTGCCTCCCAAAGATCGCAGTAAGATTGGACATTTACATTTATCCTGCGCTCTGCGTTGAGCGCTTACACCGGGGTTACCGTGTAAATCTCTGAAATACGTGAATAAGACATAACCCCCGGCGGAAGATTCCCTATAATGAGGCAGATGGAGGCACTGTGGATGCCATAGGACCTGTGATCTGGCTGTGTCCGTCTTTTTAGGCGTGCATATAAGTGCCGTCGGCCATAGTTTTGTGCACCTCTGAAAAGAAGGACACTGCTGAACAGAGGCCAGACGAAGTCCAGAGTAACTCTGCTGCTTCATTATAGTTAGTGGATCCTTCGAGGGTTTCATCTGAATCATGTCACTCGAGAGATTTAGATGGAAACCGTGATGTAAGTGCTCAGCGTAGAGCGCCGGATAAATGTGACCCCAAACGTTATGTAAAGTGTTCCCAATAAAATCTTCAACTTAATCCACAAAAAAATCAAGTCCCCACTCAGGTCCGTCATCTGTTAAAGTAAATATAGGGGGCTTCCAGGTTACTGGTAGCACAAAGGCTCTGGAAAAGCGCTTTGGTTCCTCGCATCCCAGAAGAAACCCAGTGAATTCTGCAGTCCCAAATTTAAAGTGCCCGTATTCCTTTTGAGCCCCAGTAAGCCTAAACTACATTTAGCACCCACGTTTGGCATTTTTGTCACAACGAAAGCCCGATTAATTTACAGGTACACGTTTCCAGAAGCACAAGCTGGGCACAATGTATGGGCACTACAATGTACTTGGCACTACACTAGCCGATTTGCAATTTTTAACTCTGCAACAACCACTACTGCTTGTTTCGGATAACACACATGTAGTCAAAATCATCACTACACCTGTAATTTCCAAAATGTGGTCACTTGAGCGGAGATTCTGCTCTTCTGGCACTTAGAGGCTCTGTATATGGAGTCCACAATCTATTCAACGATTTGTTCTCCAAGAGTCAAATAGCGCTCCTCCCTCTACCCACCTCCCCTAGAAGCCAGAGTCTCACCGTGTGCCTAAGTACTGTACAGCCACATATGAGGCATTGCCACGTTCAGCAGAAATGTGTGACAAATTTTGGTGCCATTTTTACCCATTTCCCCTTGTAAAAATGCAAAATCTGTGACTCAAACAATTTTTTTGTGGTAAAAACGTAATTAGTTTTTCTTCACTCCTCAATGGTACAATATTCTGTGTCACATTTGTGGTGTCACTATGATCACTGCTCCCTTAGATGAATTCATTGAGAGGTGTAGTTTGTAAAATAATTCACTTATTGGGTTTCCGCTCTTCTAGCACCTCAGGGGCTCTTCCAGTGGGTCATGGCACCTGCAGACCATAACAGCAAAATATGCACTACAATTTGTCGTTCCTTCCCCTTTGAGCTTTCTACTGTGTCTCAAAAGAATTACGCTCGTGGTTGTGGAACCAATGTACCTCGGAATGGGGAGAGACTGGAGGGGTGTCACTGTGGAGCCCCTGAGGGTTCAGTCTCCACAGAGGTGTTGCATCTCATCCAGAGGTGTGACATCCCACTCCCAGGTAAGGAAGGAGCACCCCTAGACTCTACACTGCATCCATCACACCATGCCAGCTGAGCATACGGACGTACCCTAAGGGAGGATGGTCTGACTGGTTAGCAAAGGGTCGTAGATATGGGTGGGTGGAGCTTAGGCAGCAGCAAGAGGAGAGGGGAAGCTTAGAGGGCAGAACTCTCCTGGGAGTCTCTCTGAGGGCAGCAAGCCTTAGGAGCTCCTGAAGTCAGCGAAAGGGTCCAAATAGCACAGACAGTGATCTATTCCATCCGTAGCTCTATCCAAGATAGGAAGGACCAAGCCATCAGGGTACGGCCCGTAGACTAGTGGGAAGCTTCATGCCCTGCTAGTAAGCCGACGGCGGTGATCACTTTATGGTCATTGCCACCACCACTAGCAGCATCCCCTGGAAGGAAGCTATATAGGCCAAGGACGTACGGAACTAATCTGTTTCCTGACAGGACCGCAGCTTCTGATCTGAAGGACTGCATGGTGAGGTGCTAGGAAGAAAGGAGTGGAAAAGCACAGAGAGGAAAGGCCAGGAAAGGATTACACTGAAAGGGAATATTGGGGAGTGCGACCAATCTACCTGGGGGTTGCTGGACCCCTCTCCCGGAGGACACAGTGCCAGGCGGGCATCTGTACTGCATGCAACAGACTGTGAGTAAAAACCCTGAAACTGCACTTGGACTGTCTCCTAGATTTCTTCCAGCGTCGCACATTCCCCTCTGCTGCATCCATTAGCACCATCCCTACACCACTACAACCTCTACCTGCTCTGGAAGACTCCAGCCTCACCTGTGGGAGGCCTACCAACTGGCTGCAGAATACCATCACTTCCAGAGGACCTGAGCTGCAGCGCTGGTCACCCTGACCAGGCACCACAGGTGGCGTCACAAATCACTATACGAACATTATTCACCTGTAAATAAATCCCCTTTTTGGTGAGCGCCCAGGGCCACGGACCGAGTCGTGGCTACAGTGACATCCCCCATAGAAGTTAACAGGCTTGGTTCCGAGTACCCCATGGCCCTGGCGGGCGACTCATCATAAAATGAGCAGCTGGGTCTTCACTAGATCACTAGAACACATGGTGGGTTTAGACTTGGGCCCAGATCCAGGAGAGATCCCGATTCCATGACAGCTGAACCAAGTCAGGGATGCTGTTCAGAGAGAGGGTGCCAA
>JARQOD010000339.1:109729-164496 GCA_033576555.1 Oophaga sylvatica
GGAATGACTCCGCACTGAGATGTCTATTTGGGAAGGGACTGTCTGATTGCTTGAAGGACGCTCTGGCTATCCATCCACCTCCCAGCTCTTTGGAGGAGGCTATGACTCAGGCTATATGTATGGATCGGAGGCTACGGGAGAGAGGTCTTACACAACGGGGGATTCCGTTGTTCCCTGCTAACCCGGATGTTTTGCTTCCATCTGAATCTATGGAGGTGGGAGCCACCGACTTCCAGGAAAAAGAGAGGAAACGGCGGCGTGATGAAAAGCGGTGTTTTTACTGCGGAGACCCGGAGATTGGACAAGGGACTGCCCCTCTTGTCCATCCTCTAACAAGCGGCTGAGTCTGGGTGATCATCGTGGAGGTCACTCAGACTCTCAGGTACCTTTTACTTCATTTACAAAGATACTGTTAAAGGTGGAACTTGGTGTTGAGAACTGCTTTGTCCATACTTCGGCTTTTGTAGACTGTGGGTCATCCCTGAACCTGATTGACTCTAAACTGGTGGCCCGCTGTAGATTAGGGACAGTTAGGATGGAGACTCCCTTAAAACTTGTGGCTATTGACTCTACACCTCTCACAAAGGATGGTCTCCATTTCATTTCTCAAGAATTCACCCTCAGGGTGGGGGCCCTGCACCAGGAGCACATGTCATGCTTTGTTTTTGATAACCTCCCTGCTGGCCTGGTGTTAGGGTTTCCTTGGTTGCAACGGCATAACCCGGTTATTGACTGGGGGTCCCGGGATATTGTCAAATGGGGACCTAATTGTTCTAAAAATTGTCTTTCTACTGTGTCTATGTCATCCGTCAGTCTGGAGGGTATTCCGGAGTACCTGAAGGACTTTGAGGATGTGTTCTCCGAAAAGGAGGCTGAGGTTCTGCCACCACACCGCCCATTCGATTGTGCCATTGATCTTGTTCCCGGTGCCAAATTGCCCAAAGCACGTCTGTACAATCTCTCCATACCTGAGCGAGCTGCTATGAAGGAGTATATCTCTGAAAGCCTCCGTAAAGGACATATTCGGCCATCTGTCTCTCCTGTGGCGGCGGGGTTCTTTTTTGTTTTGTTTTAAATTCTCTGTTTATTCACAAAGAGAGTACAATAATATAAAGCAAAGAAACAAAGAAACAAACGTTACGTTACATCACGTATCAACCAGAAGCAAAAACAAATTAAAACCAAATGAATTAAACATCATGGAGAACAAGGGAAAAGAAGAAAACAGAGAAGAAAGAAAAATAAGGAAGAGAGCCCAATATATGGGAGAATAAGTCAAGGGCGACTTGAATACAAATCAGGGGAAAGATAGAATGAGTGAAGACATAGAAATGGAGAAGCGTGTGGGGGGGGAAGGAGTGAAAGAAAAGGAGGTGAAGAAAAAAAAGAGGTGACGGAGTCCGATGTCTACCATTCAACTATCCAAGTGGCTCTGAATTCAGAGCTAGTCTGAAGCCCTGTAGTTTACCCAAGGAGCCCAAAGTTCTCAAATGCTGTATAACGCAATTCCAATCTGGCCGTGAGATCTTCCAATTTGTATATGTCATCCACTTTTGCAAGCCACATATCTAGTGTCGGCGGAGCCACCGATCGCCATTGAAGACGGATCAACCATCTGGCTGCCATCAGAAGGTGAGTGCTAAGTTTCTTTTTATGTGGGGTATAATTAGGGGTGTTACACCAGAGCAGTACCAAGTCCCTGGTGAGTGTAAAATTCGGATCACAGATCCTACGGGTGGTGTCTTCTACTGTTTTCCAAAAAGGGGCAACCGCAGCGCAGTGCCACCAAATATGTGACAAAGTACCTCTGTCAGACCTACACCTCCAGCATAAAGCATCAACAGTGAGGCCCCATCTCTGCAACATCTCCGGTGTTCTGTACCAGCGGGTCAACAATTTTAATGAATTTTCTTTTAGCCGTACACAACGTAGAATCCGTGTGAGCGGTTCAAGATCTGCTGTGTAGTTTCTTCTGAAAAGCAACAGCCCAACTCGCGTTCCCACTCAAGTAAGTAAGAAGGCTTAAACACTTCAGCAGGTGTTATCCGAGATGCGTACATAATAGAGAGAGAACGTCGGGGAAATGAGGCCTCAAGTAGCTGTTGTTCAAACTGGGTGGCACTGCGTGCGGTTGAATGGTTTAAATTAAAGGTTGTACAATTTATTTGAAAATGTCGTCGTTGCAGGAAGTTTGGGACAAAAGGCAAGAGGTGTTCCAAGAGAAACGTCTCAGAGGGCGGCGAACCATGCGGCATGAAGAATGATATGGGAACTCGCAGTCGGGACCACAGGTCTAGGGTAATGGCGTCTATATCAGATGACGAGTTAGCGAACGGGATAAGGCTGGCCGGCAACAGCGGAGAGGGGAAGGGCGACAGACGTGAGTCTGACCCGTTGCGCTTCCATACAGTCATTATCCCCTTCAGCATCGGATTTCGTAGCACCTTAGTCGTATTTCCCAAAGCGGGAACCCAAAAAGCAGCCCTGTCCCTGCTCGACAGTAATTCCAGATCTATTATGGCTGAGTCCGAGTTCCCAACATGTCTGCAGATGTCTAACCAGCGCAAGAGTTGTA
Source organism: Oophaga sylvatica (assembly GCA_033576555.1). Lineage (NCBI taxonomy): Eukaryota > Metazoa > Chordata > Amphibia > Anura > Dendrobatidae > Oophaga > Oophaga sylvatica. Next base: position 112,305 of record JARQOD010000339.1, read on the forward strand.
TTGATTCATAGTAGGTCTCCAAATCCGTGAGGTTAATACCTCCGGCTCTACGCGGTAGCCTCAAAATTTTATAAGCAACTCTACTTCTACCGCCCCTCCACAAAAAATTCAGAAAGAGGCTCCGTACTTTCTTAAAAAAGGACTTTGGCACAAACACAGGAGCAGCCTGGATAATGTACAGCAGTTTGGGCATTATATAAGAGACCAAATATGCTTTCCGGCCAAGCCAAGACATGAAGGGGACTCGTAGTGACTCAAGTCTCTTCCTAATCTTTTCCAGCGCCGGGATATGGTTATTCGGGAAGATCGCAGAGATATCTCTGCTCGGCGGGGTTCTTTTTTGTAAAAAAAAAAAAAGATGGTGGTTTACGCCCGTGCCTCGATTTTCAAGAACTGAATAAGATCACCATAAGAAACACTTATCCTCTCCCACTAATACCTGATTTATACAACCAATTGTCAACCCGTATGCGGGAGGGGGATGAGTGGAAAACTGCATTTCTCACCTCTGAAGGTCTATTTTGAAAATTTGGTCATGCCGTTCGGCTTGACTAATGCACCAGCGGTATTCCAGAATTTCATTAACCATGTTTTTTCAGACTTTATTGGACGCTTTGTGGTAGTTTATCTTGATGATATACTCATATATTCTGCTGATAGACAAAGTCACATGGGTCATCTTCGTGCGGTTCTCCAGAAGCTCAGGGAGAACTCTCTCTTTGCCAAACTGGAGAAGTGTTCATTTTTTACTCAAGAATTGTCCTTTCTAGGGGTCATTTTGTCCTCTGAGGGGTTTCGTATGGACCCTAGGAAGGTACAGGCCATTGTGGATTGGGTGCAACCCAGAGATCTCAAGGGTCTTCAGCGATTTCTGGGTTTCGCCAATTACTATAGAAAATTTATCAAGGGGTTTTCTCAAGTGGTCAAACCCCTCAGTGATCTCACTCGAAAGGGGGCTGATCTAAAAAACTGGTCAGCTCCAGCTGTGGCGGCATTTTCTTCATTAAAAAACAGTTTCATGACTGCCCCTGTACTGGTTCAACCTGATTTGTCTAAACCATTTATCATAGAGGTGGACGCCTCTGAGGTGGGAGTGGGGGTTGTGTTGTCCCAGGGGCCCACCACATTAACTAACTTAAGACCCTGTGCCTTCTTTTCAAAAAAATTTTCCTCTGCTGAGAGGAATTATGATGTGGGTAACTGGGAGTTGTTGGCCATTAAATTGGCATTTGAAGAATGGAGGCATTTTTGGAGGGGGCAGCTCATCGTATCACTGTCATTACAGATCACAAGAACCTGTCTTACATCGAGTCTGCCAAACGTTTAACTCCGAGACAGGCAAGGTGGTCACTTTTTTTTTCCCGATTTCAGTTTTCCATCACGTTCAGACCAGGGTCCAAGAATGTGAAGGCTGATGCCTTGTCTCGTAGCTTAGATCCAGTATCTCCTCCTGAACCTCCTTCCTCCATTCTTCAGCGGGGGTGGTGGTGGCTGTGGTGTCCTCGAGATTGGAACAAGAGATTCGTGAGTCCCAATCCCTTGCTCCATCGTCCATACCTGAAAATAAGCTCTTTGTGCCTGTCCAATATCGGTTAAGGGTGCTTCGAGAGTTCCACGACTCTGCTCTGAGTGGGCATCCCGGAATCTCGGCCACTCGTAAAGCCATCACTAGGCTGTTCTGGTGGCCCTCGTTGACGTCAGACATCACTGGGTTTGTCTCCTCCTGTGAAACTTGTGCCCGCGCAAAAGCCTCCCGAAACCGACCGGCCGGGGAATTGGTGCCACTGCCAATTCCGGATAGACCATGGACTCATCTGTCCATGGATTTTGTCACCGATCTTCCTCCCTCTAATGGCAAAACTGTGATCTGGGCAGTTGTTGATAGGTTCAGTAAACAAGCACATTTTGTACCTTTAAAGGGCCTTCCGAATGCTGAGACTCTATCTAAACTATTCATTGAGCATGTGATCCGGTTGCATGGTGTGCCTGTCAGTGTGGTGTCTGATAGAGGGGGTACAATTCGTGGCAAAATTCTGGAGGGCTTTTTGTAAAAGGCTGGGCATCAGTCTGACCTTTTCATCGGCCTACCATCCAGAGACCAATGGTCAGACTGAAAGGACCAATCAGTCATTGGAGCAGATTTTACGGTGTCTTGTCACGTCTAGACAGGATGATTGGTGCTCTGCAATACCTATTGCAGAATTCGCTTTCAATAATCGTGTCAATCAGTCCACTGGTACTTCTCCATTTTTCTGCAACTATGGGTTTCACCCTCATTTTGGTGAGTTTTCCCGGCTGGATTCAGGATATCCAGGGGCTGATTCGGCCTTTCTGCGGTTGGGGAGGTCTGGAGGGAGGTTCAGAGAAACATTGGGGAGGCTCAGGGCAAATACAAATTTTTTGCAGATAAATGACGTTCTGTGGGGCCAGCTTATCAGGTGGGGGATAAGGTATGGTTATCCACCAAGAATATAAGGCTGAGAATTCCCTCGGCTAAGTTGGGTCCTAAGTATATTGGTCCGTATGAAATTTTAGAGGTAATTAATCCTGTGGTCTTTCGCCTGCGCTTGCCTCCGTCGTTGCGGATCCCCAATGTGTTCCATAAGGCACTTCTGAAGCCGTCGGTGCCTTCCTCTGGTGAGTCTCCCTCACACCCACCGCCTGTTGTGGTAGATGGACAAATAGAGTACGAGGTGGAACAGGTGGTGGATTCTCGTATGCTCCGCCGTTCACTTCAGTACTTGGTCCATTGGAAAGGGTACGGTCCTGAGGACCGGTCATGGGTGCCGGCGCGTTTGGTCCATGCTGATCGGTTGGTCCGGGCCTTTCACGCTCGTCATCCAGGGAAGCCTGGGGGTCCGGTGGCCCCCCATTGAGAGGGGGGTACTGTCATGGTCCGGTCCGGAGTTTGTGCGCTGCTGTCAGCTCTCAGAACTGGTCATGCGGGGGTTAATTTCCTCGGCCTCGTTCTGGAGCGGGCTGGGCTATTTCAGTCCGTCACAGCCGGCTTACCAGTGTTAGTGTTAGTTCAAGCTTCCAGTCTAGAGCCTCTGACCCCTGTTACCTGGTGATCCTCCTGCCTTTGACTTGATTACTCGTGTATGACCCGGACTGACTCTGACCCCGTCTCTTGGTATCCGTCTCTGCTGCTACGTTCCCTGTCTGGCTATTTGACCCTCGGCTTGGTATATTGACTACGTGTATTGCTGCTCCTTCTGGTACTTCTGCCTCCGTACGGTTTTGACTCGGCTTGCTTGACCACGCTCACATCACTTGTTGGTGTCTGTGCTTCTGATTTGTATAGCTTCTCTGTGTACTCAGTCTCACGTCCCTCCCTAGCTCCCTCTGGGGAATATTGCATTACACTACAGTAGTCTTACAGCTCCCATCTGGTTTTGACCTATTGGCTTGTTTTCTGACCACGGGCTGGCTGAGACCTGTAGTACTTATATGACTGCTTACTCTTAACACAGCTTTGGATGTTTTTGCTGCCACCTGGTGGTGGTTTTGGCTGCTGCAGTGCAGGCTTGTCCTGAGCACACTGGCCTGCATTTCAGCTGCATTACATATACATTGTCAATATGAACAAACTCTGGAGCACTCGTCAGTTACCAAGAAAAAGGTTGATCGAATATGGGAACCGTGGTTACTTAGTCAGAGGTCTGCCCCTTTACATTGAAGATATATGTCTTTTCATGTGCTTTTTCATGCAAGTGTCGATATGTTTACTATTTTATACATTATGTCAATCTATGTGTTTGCGCATTTATGCTTATGTTTCCCTTGTTTAATCCCTTACATTGGGGGTGTTCTTGCTTATATGTTTTCTTTTTTGAAAATATGCAATAAAAATTTATTGAAGTAAAAAAAAAAGTGTTTGCCTCCGTCCCCATTATTCTTTTGCATGTTTGTCACACTTACATGTTTCAGATCACCAAACAAATGTAAATATTAGACAAAGATAATGCAAGTTACCACAAAATGCAATTTATAAATGAAGGTCTTTATTATTAAAGGAAAAAGAAATCCAAACCTACAGGGTCCTGTGTGAGAAAGTGATTGACCCCTTAACCTAATAACTGGTTGGGCCGCCCTTAGCAGCAACAACTGCAATCAAGTGTTTACGATAATTGGCAATGAGACTTACAATGATCTGGAGAAATTTTGGCCACTCATCTTTGCAAAATTGCTGCAATTCAGCCACAATGGAGGGTATCCGAGCATGAACAGCCTTTTTAAAGGTCATGCCACAGCATCTCAATCGGATTAAGGTTAGGACTTTGACTAGGTCACCCCAAAGTCTTAATTTTTGGTCTTCTAAAGCCATTCAGAGGTGGACTTAATGGTGTATTTTGGATCATTGTACTGCTGCATAACCAAAGTGGCCTTCAGCTTGAGATCACAAACAGAAGGCCGGACATTATCCTTCAGGAATTTTTGGTAGGCAGCAGAATTCATTGTTCCATTTACCACAACAAGTCTTCTAGGTCCTGAAGCAGCAAAACCGCCCAGAATGTCACACTACCGCGACCATATTTTACTGTTGGTATGATGTTCCTTTTCTGAAATATTGTATTACTTTTACGTCAGATATAATGGGACATACAACTTCCAAAAAGTTCAACTTTTGTCTCATTAGTCCATAAAGTAGTCTCCCAAAATTCTTGAAGCTCATCAAGATGTTTTCTGGCAAAACTGAGACGAGCCTTTATGTTCCAATTTTTCCAATTGCTCAGCAGTGAATTTTGTCTTGGAACTCTGCCATGCAGCCCATTTTTGCCCAGTCTCTTTTTTATGATGGAGTCATGAACACAAGACCTTAACTGCTGCAAGTGAGGCCTGCAGTTTTTTAGATGTTCTTGTGGTTTTTTGTGACCTTTTAGATGAGTCGTTGCTGTGCTCTATGTGTAATGTTGGTCGGCAGGCCACTCCTTTGAAGGTTCACCCTGTTTCATGTTTTCGCCATTTGTGATTAACTGCTCTCACTGTGGTTCGCTGGAGTTCCAGAGCTTTAGAAATGGCTTACAACTAGTAATGAGTGAGTATACTCGTTGCTCGGGTTTCCCGAGCATGTTCGGGTGATCTCCGAGTATTTTCGCGTGCTTGGAGATTTAGTGTTTGTCGTCGCAGCTGCATGATTTGCGACTGCTAGACAGGCTGAATACACGTGGGGATTGCCTGTTTGTTAGGAATTCCACACATGTATTCAGACTGTCTAGCTGCAGCAAATCATGTAGCTGCGTCGACAAACACTAAATCTCAGAGCATGTCAAAACAAAATACTCGTAGATCACCCGAGCAATGAGCATACTCGCTCATCACTACTTATAACCTTTTCCAGACCCAGACTGATAGATCTCAATTACTTTGTTTCTCATTTGTTCATAAATTTCTTTGCATCATGGCATGAAGTTTAGCTTTTGAGGATACTTTGGTCTACTTTACTGTCAGCCTGGTCCTATTTAAGTGATTTTTTGATTGAGAACAGGTGTGGCAGTAATGATGCCTGGTTGTGGGTAGGGAAATTGAACTCAGCTTCCCAAAGATGTGACAAACCACAGTTAATTTATGTTTTAAGGTGGAGCAACCACTTTTTCACACAGGGCCCTGTAGGTTTCAATTTCTTTTTCCCTTAATAATAAAGACTTTCATTTAAAAACTGCATTTTATGGTTACTTGTGTTATCTTTGTCTAATATTTAAATTTGTTTGTTGATCTGAAACATGTAAGTGTGACAAACACGCAAAAGAATAGGAAATTAGGAGGGGGCAAACACTTTTTCATACCTCTGTATATGAAACGCGTCTCTCAGAACCGGTAATTCTAGGTTTATGTATCAGGGACTTAATTAAATTTTTGTGGTCCTCAGCACCGGTACCGAGGTCCCAGCACATTCTGGTCCCAAGTATGAAGGGATAATCAGCGAGGCAAAGCCTAATGCTCTCTGCTCTGCACCCGGAGGACCCTGAGGAGAGGGACAGAGAAGACCCTCGTCAGTCAGATGGAGGAGCCGGACTAAGAAACAACTTCTCCAAGTTTCGTCTCCACCAGGGATGGAACCACAGAGGAGCTGGAGAAAGCTCCACATTTCTACCCCCTAAATGTAGCAATTAATAGCGATTGCAACATTTAAGAGGCTGAGAGGAGGGCGCTCCCTCTCCTTACCACTCAGCGCTTCTGCGCTGTCTTCGCGAGGGCCCGATGGTTGTCACGGCAACCAGAGATTGTCATGACAACCTTGGGATCTGCCAGTGACGGTGGCCTGTTTAGACTATGCCAGGATCATGGTGTAAGAGGCTTCTGTCAGTGCAGTACATGTACACTGTAATGCATTATACCTGCGATCAGATAAATAAGTTAAAGTCCCATAGGTCCCAAAGTAAAAAAAATAGTAAAAATTTTAAAAATATCACAAAATAAAAAACAAAATAAAAAAAATCAAATGTGTATTTATGTGAAAACAAGAATAAAGTACACGTCTGGTATTGCCACGTTCAGAATGACCCAATCTATAAAATTGTCACACTAGTTAACCCCTTTAGAGAACACTGCAAAAAAAAGTTGCAAAAAACTCTGCTTTTTCATCGTATCACTGAACAAAAAGTGGAATAAAATGTGATAAAAAAGTTGAATGTAAATAAAAATGTTCTCGCTGAAAACGTGATCTTGTCCCACAAAAAACAAGCCACCATAAAATACTTATAGGTCTCAGAATAAAGTGATGAAAAATCTTTATTTTTTCTTATAAAATAGTTTTACTTGTGTAAAATCCACAAAACATTAAAAAATTTTTTATATAAATGAGGTATCGCTGTAATCGTACTGACCCGAGGAATAAAGCTGCCTTATCAATATTACCACAAAGCTATTCCTGAATTGTTGGTTTTTGTTCATTCTGCCTCCTAAAAATTGTAATCGAAAGCAATAAAAAAAAATGGTACCAGTAAAAACGTCAGCTTGTCCCGCAAAAAAACAAGCTACCACATGACTCTGTTGTCAGAAATGTAAAAAAATTATAGCTCTCAAGCTATGACGATGAAAAAACTATTTTGCAAAAAAAAGGCGTCTTTTAGTGTGTGACAGCAGCCAAACATAAAAAAGATATAATTATGGTATCGCTGTAATCGCACCGACCCAAAGAATAAAGTCACTTAATCTCTTATACCAAATGAAGAATGGTGTGAAAAAAACAACCAATTTTTCACCTGCTGTTGATTTTTTCATTTTGCCTCCCAAAGATCGCAGTAAGATTGGACATTTACATTTATCCTGCGCTCTGCGTTGAGCGCTTACACCGGGGTTACCGTGTAAATCTCTGAAATACGTGAATAAGACATAACCCCCGGCGGAAGATTCCCTATAATGAGGCAGATGGAGGCACTGTGGATGCCATAGGACCTGTGATCTGGCTGTGTCCGTCTTTTTAGGCGTGCATATAAGTGCCGTCGGCCATAGTTTTGTGCACCTCTGAAAAGAAGGACACTGCTGAACAGAGGCCAGACGAAGTCCAGAATAACTCTGCTGCTTCATTATAGTTAGTGGATCCTTCGAGGGTTTCATCTGAATCATGTCACTCGAGAGATTTAGATGGAAACCGTGATGTAAGTGCTCAGCGTAGAGCGCCGGATAAATGTGACCCCAAACGTTATGTAAAGTGTTCCCAATAAAATCTTCAACTTAATCCACAAAAAAATCAAGTCCCCACTCAGGTCCGTCATCTGTTAAAGTAAATATAGGGGGCTTCCAGGTTACTGGTAGCACAAAGGCTCTGGAAAAGCGCTTTGGTTCCTCGCATCCCAGAAGAAACCCAGTGAATTCTGCAGTCCCAAATTTAAAGTGCCCGTATTCCTTTTGAGCCCCAGTAAGCCTAAACTACATTTAGCACCCACGTTTGGCATTTTTGTCACAACGAAAGCCCGATTAATTTACAGGTACACGTTTCCAGAAGCACAAGCTGGGCACAATGTATGGGCACTACAATGTACTTGGCACTACACTAGCCGATTTGCAATTTTTAACTCCGCAACAACCACTACTGCTTGTTTCGGGATAACACACATGTAGTCAAAATCATCACTACACCTGTAATTTCCAAAATGTGGTCACTTGAGCGGAGATTCTGCTCTTCTGGCACTTAGAGGCTCTGTATATGGAGTCCACAATCTATTCAACGATTTGTTCTCCAAGAGTCAAATAGCGCTCCTCCCTCTACCCACCTCCCCTAGAAGCCAGAGTCTCACCGTGTGCCTAAGTACTGTACAGCCACATATGAGGCATTGCCACGTTCAGCAGAAATGTGTGACAAATTTTGGTGCCATTTTTACCCATTTCCCCTTGTAAAAATGCAAAATCTGTGACTCAAACAATTTTTTTGTGGTAAAAACGTAATTAGTTTTTCTTCACTCCTCAATGGTACAATATTCTGTGTCACATTTGTGGTGTCACTATGATCACTGCTCCCTTAGATGAATTCATTGAGAGGTGTAGTTTGTAAAATAATTCACTTATTGGGTTTCCGCTCTTCTAGCACCTCAGGGGCTCTTCCAGTGGGTCATGGCACCTGCAGACCATAACAGCAAAATATGCACTACAATTTGTCGTTCCTTCCCCTTTGAGCTTTCTACTGTGTCTCAAAAGAATTACGCTCGTGGTTGTGGAACCAATGTACCTCGGAATGGGGAGAGACTGGAGGGGTGTCACTGTGGAGCCCCTGAGGGTTCAGTCTCCACAGAGGTGTTGCATCTCATCCAGAGGTGTGACATCCCACTCCCAGGTAAGGAAGGAGCACCCTAGACTCTACACTGCATCCATCACACCATGCCAGCTGAGCATACGGACGTACCCTAAGGGAGGATGGTCTGACTGGTTAGCAAAGGGTCGTAGATATGGGTGGGTGGAGCTTAGGCAGCAGCAAGAGGAGAGGGGAAGCTTAGAGGGCAGAACTCTCCTGGGAGTCTCTCTGAGGGCAGCAAGCCTTAGGAGCTCCTGAAGTCAGCGAAAGGGTCCAAATAGCACAGACAGTGATCTATTCCATCCGTAGCTCTATCCAAGATAGGAAGGACCAAGCCATCAGGGTACGGCCCGTAGACTAGTGGGAAGCTTCAGCCCTGCTAGTAAGCCGACGGCGGTGATCACTTTATGGGTCATTGCCACCACCACTAGCAGCATCCCCTGGAAGGAAGCTATATAGGCCAAGGACGTACGGAACTAATCTGTTTCCTGACAGGACCGCAGCTTCTGATCTGAAGGACTGCATGGTGAGGTGCTAGGAAGAAAGGAGTGGAAAAGCACAGAAGAGAAAGGCCAGGAAAGGATTACACTGAAAGGGAATATTGGGGAGTGCGACCAATCTACCTGGGGTTGCTGGACCCCTCTCCCGGAGGACACAGTGCCAGGCGGGCATCTGTACTGCATGCAACAGACTGTGAGTAAAAACCCTGAAACTGCACTTGGACTGTCTCCTAGATTTCTTCCAGCGTCGCACATTCCCCTCTGCTGCATCCATTAGCACCATCCCTACACCACTACAACCTCTACCTGCTCTGGAAGACTCCAGCCTCACCTGTGGGAGGCCTACCAACTGGCTGCAGAATACCATCACTTCCAGAGGACCTGAGCTGCAGCGCTGGTCACCCTGACCAGGCACCACAGGTGGCGTCACAAATCACTATACGAACATTATTCACCTGTAAATAAATCCCCTTTTTGGTGAGCGCCCAGGGCCACGGACCGAGTCGTGGCTACAGTGACATCCCCCATAGAAGTTAACAGGCTTGGTTCCGAGTACCCCATGGCCCTGGCGGGCGACTCATCATAAAATGAGCAGCTGGGTCTTCACTAGATCACTAGAACACATGGTGGGTTTAGACTTGGGCCCAGATCCAGGAGAGATCCCGATTCCATGACAGCTGAACCAAGTCAGGGATGCTGTTCAGAGAGAGGGTGCCAAGCAGAGCAGGACAGCCACTAGGACGGGTTCAGACTACGCGGCTTCCGTATGGCAAACAGGATGGCCACTGGGATGGATTCAGACTGTACAGGTCAGGGTAGTGGTATAGGCTCAGACTAGGTGGATCAGGACTAGGGGAGACAGAATCAGGAGCAGGTTCAACAGGAAGGGCAGGATGAGGAACACGGATAGGATCACATACTGACTGACTGACTGGGCAGACAGGATCAGGGAGCTGGAGTACAGGGACCTTACAACTAGATGGACGTGAATACACTGATCAACTAAGTTGCTAAGGCACCTCCCATCAGGAAATCTGCCTGGCATGCGCACAAGACCAGGGATATGGGAGATGGAGCAGAGGATGAGGAAGTTGGGTGGTGAGTAAGTCGGCATACCTGCCGGAGGGGAGGAGCAGAGGTATGCAGAGATACCGGTGTTACAATTCCCTTCATCTTAAGTGGGGTATTAATATTCTCCTTGGGTTCCCACAATCTCTCTTTAGCAATCCTGGTTTGGGCACAGGAAGGACAGGCAGAGACTTACTGCTGAATACTTTTTCTTATTGTAGGCCACCAATAATGACAAAAAATCAGTTGCGTAGTCTTCTTCAGCCCAGCATGGCCAGCCAACTAAGAGGAGAGAGCCCATAACAGAATTTCCTTTTTAATCAGAATCCGACACAAAAGTTTTCCTGGGAGGAATCTGAGACAATTTCACCGGAACCACAGTCACCATTCTGGAAGGATCACTGATATGCTGGGGTTCCTACTTTTGGTCGATGGGACAATTGTATGGCCCATAAGCGGGTGGCAAACAGAGAAGGCTAGAAAGAGTCACGGGTGACCGAGAAGGACGTGTAGGGACAAAACCCCTCTCCTGGCAAGAAGAGTACCAACAATACCAACAAAGTTCTTCACTGGATCTCCAGTCTAGAACAGGTTCAAAAAAACTAAACTGGTTAGGTAGTACATCGAACACGATCTTCTATGTATGCAGAATTCTGACCCGAAGCTCCTTTGGCTCAGTGATAAAATTAACGACTACGGGTAGAGCTTCTCCACCGACAGACGACACTGACAAAGGACTCTCAAGGAGCAGAACAGGAATCTGTTACTGATCCACCACAGCTAACTGTATGAAATTTCCATCAAACCAGAATCTAGGTGGGCCATGTCAGTGAACGGACAGTATCCATTTGACATCGATATGGACAGAGTCAATGGTAGAAAGGAATTACTTTTGCCCAGTGTAACATCTCCAACAGACCCTAGGCTAGCAAGTTTTTCCGACTTCGCAGGTCAAGAGAGAATGTGTTCCATGCTACCACAATAGTAACACAACCCCTCGGTATGACAATATTCCTGTCGCTGTTCGGCCAGGTTTATGTAGTTGACCTGCATAGGTTCAGGAAGAAAAGCTGGCACATACGGTTAGGGAAAAAGTGTCTCTGGAGGAACAAAGTCAGACAAGGTGGCTGTCTAGAATGGACTGCCTCCCTGGAGTGTTCCTTGAACCTGCGGTAGATACGGATAGCCAAGGAAATTAAGACATCTAGAGTAGTAGGGATGTCTCTCTCAGCCAGTTTGTCTTTAATGCTGTCAGACAATCCCTTCCAGAAAGTGGCTACCAGTGCCTCGTTGTTGAAACAGAGTTTGGAAGACAGGGTGCAGAAATGCACTGCAAATTGACCCACATTCAGACTATCCTGTTGCATACTAAGAAGAGAGGATTCGGCAGAGGTAACACGGCCCGGCTCATCAAAGACCTTGCAGAACCTCACCAGGAAGGCATGCAGATCTGAGATGACAGGGTCTCTTCTCTCCCACAAGGGGTTTAGTGACACCAGGGCCTCTCCTCCAAGATGGGATATCAGGAACGCCACTTTTGCCCAATCGGAAAAAAATTAGTGAGCTAGCAGTTCAAAACGCAAAGAGCACTGGTTAATGAACCCTCGGCATTGCTTAGGATCCTTGTCAAAACATATTGGAGCAGACAGATGGGGTCCAGGTCCTGCAGAATGACTAGCGGACTGAATGGTCTCTGCCGAGGTTGCCACTGCTTGGTCTGGGACGGATGTTGCCGCTGATGTCGGAACGTCCAGGTGGGTGCTTACTATCTGCAGAAATGACATGATCTTGTCTAACTAGTCTCACTGATGGGTTATCTTTTGGAACAGCTCCAGGATTGGATGACTATGAGAGTCAGCGGGTTCCATGGCCTTAACAAACCGATATGCTTGTGGTTGTGAAACCACTGTGCCACGGACCGGGTAGAGCCTGGAGGGGAGCCACTAAGTGAGCACCTGGGTCTTCACTAGAGCCCCTGATGGTGAGGTTAGACATGGGCCCAGATGAACGCCAGGTGCTACTCCAGGACAGATCTTGATACCATGGCAGCTGATCCACAGGTCAGGGATACTGGTTTGGAGAGAGGGTGCCAAGCAGAACCGGTCGGCCACTGGGATGGGGTCAGATTGTGCAGCTTCTGGATAGCAGACAGGATGGCCACTGGGATGGAGTCAGACTGTCCAGGTCAGGGTAGCAGTGCAGTATAGGGTCAAAATAGGTGAATCAGGACTATGCAGGACAGAATCAAAATCAGATTCAACAGGACGGGCAGGATCAGGAACACAGATATGAGCATGTACTGTCAAGGCAGACAGGATCAGGAGTACATGGATCATACAACTAGACGGACGTGAATACACTGATCAACTAAATTGCCAAGGCACATCCCAATAGGTGGAGGCGCCTTAAGTACTAAGTGCCTCCCTACCTTTTGAAAATTGAATGGTTGGGGGTGAAGCAACATTTTAGTGGAAAAAAAATAATATTTTTCGTTGACTAAGTCCAATGTTATACCATTCTGTGAACAGTCTGAGGGATAAAATTGCTTAGTATACCCCTAGAAGAATTCATCAAGAGGTATAGTTTCCAAAACTGGGTCACTTGTGTAGGTTTCTTCTGTTTTGTCTGTCAGGAATTCTTCAAATGTGACATGGCATCCACAATCCATTCCAAAATTGCCCTTCAGAATTCAATTGGTGCTCCTTTCCTTCCAAGCCTTGCCGTGTGCTCAAACACTAATTTTCCACCAAATTTGGGTATTGACGCACTCCGGAGAAATCGCACAACAAATTTTGAGGTCCACTTTCTCCTGTTATCCTTACGAAAATGAAAAGTTCGGGGCTTATGCAACATTTTTGTGGGAATATTTTGATTTTATATTTTCACAGCTCAACATTATAAAATTCTGTGAAGCATCTGCAAGTTTAAGGTGCTCACCATAACTTTAAATAAAATCTTTGAGGGGTGTAGTTTCCAAAATGGGGTCACTTGTGGGGGGTTTCCACTGTTTAAGCACATCAAAGGCTCTGCAAATAGAACATGACGGCTGCTATTTATTCCAGCCAATTTCAAAAGTGGAATGGTGCTACTCCTTCCCTTCCGAGCTCTGCTGTGCACCCAAACAGTAGTTTTCCCCCACATAAGGAGTATCAGCATACTTAGAAGAAATTACACAACAAATTTTATGGTTGACCTCCTCTTGCTACCCTTTTGAAAATTTAAAAATTGGAGCTAACGCAATATTTTTGTGGGAAAAACAAAAATGTTCATTTTTTCCTTCTATAGTGCTTCAATTCCTGTGAAGCACCTAAAGAATTAATAAACTTGAATGTGGTTTTGAGCACTATAAGTAGTGTAGTGGAGTTTTTAAAATGGTGTAACTTTTGGGTATTTTCTGTCACATAAGCCCTTCAAAATCACTTCAAATGGGATGTGAACCCAAAAAAAATAGGTTTTCTAAATTTTGTTAGAACAGTTAAAACTTTATCAGCAATTTTTCATTTTTCTAACACAAACAAAATGTTTAAAAAATGGTGCTGATGTAAAGTAGACATGTGGTAAATGTTACTTCACATTATTTTATGTGATATAACTATTTGGTTTAACCCCTTACTGTCATCGGACACAATAGTACCTCAGATGGCAGTATCCCCCGCTTTGATGTGGGCTCCAGCGGTGAGACCGCATCAAAGCCAGGACATGTCAGCTGTTTTGAACAGCTGACATGTGCCTGCAATAGGCGCGGGCAGTATCGCGTTCCACCCGTGCCTATTAACTAGTTAAATGCCGCTGTCCAACTCTGACAGCAACATTTATCGCGCTTCCGGACATCCGGCCAAAGATGCACTCACCGCTGATCCTCGTCACGTGATCGAGGGTCATCGGTTCTTCAGCATAACAACCAGAGGTCTCCTTGAGACCTCTATGGTTGTTGATGCTGGATTGCTATGAGCGCCGACCACAGCAATGCAGTAATTCTGCTACATAGAGGTGATCTGAGCATCGCCTATATGTAGCAGAGCCGATCAAGCTATGGCAGCTTCTAGCCTCCCATGGAGGCCATTGAAGCATGCCAAAAGTTAAAGAAAAATGTTTTTAAAACTAGAAAAAAAATGTAAAACATAAAAGTTCAAATCACCCCCTTTCACCCCATTCAAAATAAAACAATAAAAAAACATACAAACACATTTCGTATCGCCACGTTCAGAATCGCCCGATCTATCAATAAAAAATAAGGATTAACCCGATCGCTAAACGGCGTAACGAGAAAAAAAAAATCGAAACGCCTGAATTACGCTTTTTTTTGGTCGCCACGACATTGCATTAAAAGGCGATCAAAAGATCGTATCTGCACAAAATTGTTATAATTAAAAACGTCCACTCAACGCGCAAAAAAAAGCCCTCACCCAACCCGAGATCACGAAAAATAGAGACGCTACGAGTCTCAGAAAATTGGGCAATTGGGCAATTGAACTCAACACTAACGACATTAACCTTAAAATTACCTATCATTACAGTCGTACAACTGTTGACTTCTTGGATACCCATATATCGAAGGATGAAAGAGGCCGGATACACACTCAAATATTTCGGAAAGAGACTGCTGTGAACTCCCTTTTGCACGCATCGTCGGCTCATCCACGGGCGTTGAAAAACAGTATTCCATTTGGGCAATTTTTGCGTACTCGAAGAGTATGCTCAGAAGACTCATCCTTTGATAGACAATCACATGACTTGGCTTTGCGATTTGAGGAACGTGATTACTCGAGACAAGTTATCCATAAGGGATGGCGGAAAGCACTACAATCCAACGAGAAGACTTGTGCACCCAACGAATGATAAAAACAAGAATAAAGGGAATCCAACACAGGTGAGATTTATTTCTACCTTCAATGAACAAAACAATGGCCTAAGGAACTCCCTACAGAAGTTTTGGTCTATTCTAAAACAAGACCCTACTCTAGACCAATGTCTGGATACATATCCCTCTATCACTTATAGAAGAGCGAAAAACCTGCGGGATCTCTTGGTACATAGTCACCATAAGGAATCCAAAACTTCAGGACTTTTTGGCACCAAGGGCCTTAAGTGGGGATTTTTTCCATGTAGGGACTGCATGGCTTGTGCTAATCTTGAGCGGTGTAACACTTTCTGTTCCAGTAATGGTGAGAGAGAATTCAAGATCACACACCACATAACATGCAGCACCACTGGGGTCATATATCACGCCTCATGTCCATGTGGCCTGGTATATATCGGATTGACGTCACGCCAGCTACGTATTAGGGTCCGTGAACATGTGCGTGATATCATTAAGGCAAGTGGGATCACGGACACATCTACTTTGAAACCAATACCTAGACACTTTAGGATGGTACATGCTTGTGACGCCAGGCTACTGCGAATAAGGGGCATCGATAGGGTCCTGGATGATGGCAGGGGTGGCGATCTTAAGAACAAACTTGCACAGTTGGAAGCTAGGTGGATTATGAGGGTAGATAGTGTTAGACCTAAGGGTTTAAATGAAGTGCTAAGCTTCGCTCCATTTCTATAAATGTTCCCTGCTCTATTCTATTTCTTGATTTTAACATTGTGTCTTATCTCACCTTAGGTACCCTTTTTTATTTTTGTGTGTGTATTGTTTCTACGTTATGATGTTCTCCTTCCATGAATCGACGAAATATGAGAATACTATGAAGAATAGGTGAAGACACCATTGAAGACAGGAACATACACGATTTTATTTATTTTTTATGTTCAGTTTTTTTCAGTGCGTACTATGTGTATATTGAGTTTTTCTTTTCTTTTATTTTCTGTTCTATATTGTGTATGGCTATTCTCTATACATAAGCATTTTCATCGCAGTTAATATTTGTATATTCTGGTGTAATTACTATGGATCTGCCTATAGAGTATACATAGGGAATTGAGTCCCCCATATGAGATCGTCTATATGGATAGATGTCTTCCTTGTCTACTAAAATATATATATGCTCACAACAGATTTAATCTGGACGTGGATATCCTTCATGGGATGTTATATCATCTTATACTCAGTCTCCATCTCTGTATTTCTCTGCCCAATCCGCTTCCACTTACCCATTATTTCTTATGTTCCTGCGGTGAGCGCTCCTGTAGTGTTGACGGTCTGCCGGTGGCTATGGACGCGCGCCCGAGCAGCGTCGCAGGATCCGCCTCCCAGTTGACGCGTCACTGGGGGTGTGTGTCCTGTGACGCTGGGCGCGTGGTGCGTAGCTTCCGGCATTCAGTGTCGGCACCGGAAGCGCCGCTATACCGCGATGATTTGGATCAGCTGCCATACACATATATATAGGGTACCTATGCCTCTTTTTCTACACAACCCCCCGAGGAAGCATTTGCGAAACGTGCGTCGGGGTTCTCCTCCCACCAGGTAACATGCTTGTGGCACTGTGCTTACAATCTTATGTTTAGCTGCTATTATTCTCCATTACCACTCTGGGCTCATGTGCAATAACTAACTTTAGGTCTGATATGCTTGCTATGGTATCTCGTGCACATTGATGGGTGGATATGTATTATTTCAGCTACCTATTTTTTGTAGCTCTACTTCCCATTACTATGGTCACTGTACCCTATTAGTTACATGTATGTAGAGCGTAGCTGATTGCCTGTCATACAGGTATCCTTCCCGCTCAGGATTAATATCTTAGTGCAGCCTTTTGCCCCTCTTCAGGCTCCTCTTGAGACTTCTCTTGTGCTACTTAGCGTTTTTCTAGTTACATCTCAGCCTTGTATACGATCTACATTTGTCCCACTTTTTCTTAATACATAGCTTTGCCATGTTATCTCCATACCCTATGTGAAGTGACCGCTTTTGAGTTATTTACAGCTGAATATTGTGGGGATATGAGTATATGTATACTACCAACTTTTGGATTATTTATATAGCCCATAGGGAGTAATGCTCCATTATTTCTTTGCATGCTCTTTTATGGAGACATCTCCACACACTTGGGTATTCACATAGAAGAATTTGTATAAGCTATATGCTATGTATGGATACGTTATGTGTCCTGGGTTCATGTGTTATTTGGGCATTCCTTGCAACATTTTTTGTATTCCTGGTGTATTGTACCTGGCTGTCTTTTCTCCTGTATAGTTTGCAATATATGTTATTTAATAAATTTTGCTATTTTTGCTATATTTGCTCAATTCCTTTGTTTTTTCGGTTTGATAATAATTTGGAACATGCATTTTGAGTGCAGTTTGAGAGTTTTATTTTTTTAAAAATATACTGTTATCATAGGAAGTTTGTACAAAAACCTTTCAATTGTCCTCTAATAGTTATTTGACTGGAAAATTACAATGACTGAAATTCATATAGGTAATTTGGGAAAATCTGAGAAAATATTATTTGCATAATAATTTGGAACACAGTGTATAAGCGGTGTCCATTGCCATTAGGGGCTTATCTACAGTATTCTGTAATGCATTAGATAAGCCCCCGATGTAACCTGAAAGATAAAAAAAAACAAGTTAGATTATACTTACCTAGGGGGGCGGTCCAGTCCGATGGGTGTCGCAGGTCCGGGTCCGGCGTTTCTCATCTTCATACGATGTTGTCATCTTCCTTGCTTCTGTCGCGGCTCCTGCACAGGCGCACTGATCTGCCCTGTTGAGGGCAGAGTAAAGTACTGCAGTGCGCAGGCGCCGGGAAAGGTCAGAGAGGCCCATCGCCTGCGCACTGCAGTACTTTACTCTGCCCTCAACAGGGCAGATCAGTGCGCCTGCGCAGGAGCGCGACAGAAGGAAGAGGATGACATCTCATGAAGATGGGAGGCGACGTACCCGAACCTGTGACACCCATCGAACGGTTCCCCAGGTGAGTATATAATCTAACTTGTTTTTATTATCTTTCAGGTTACATCGGGGCAAAAAAATTATAAGTTTAAAAATTGCAAAATTTTTGATTTTTTTTTGTCAAATTTTAGAATTTTTTATAAATAAACGCAAAAAATATTGACAAAAATTTACCACTATGATGAAGTACAATAACTCTGGAAAAAACAATGTCAGAATCACTGGGATAAGTTGAAGCGTTCCAGAGTTATAACTTCATAAAGTACACAGGTCAGAATTGTTAAATTGTACAACTGGACTCTAAAAGAGGGTAGGAAAGGTGCAATGGTTGGATGTTCTAAAAGGTTAGAAATGTCCAGGAAGGATAGGAGATTTTACTAAATGAAATTCTTACTGCACAATTTGTAACAATCCCAAAAAGAAGGAAGAATTGGAAGCATTTAAAAAGACCAGGATGAATGAACACTATTATTATTTATATAGCGCCATTGATTCCATGGTGCTGTACATGAGAAGGGGTTACATACAAATTACAGGTATCACTTACAGTAAACAAACTAACAATCACAGACTGATATAGAGGGGAGAGAGGTCCTGGCCCTTGGGGGCTTACATGCTACACTATCACAAACGTGTCACGCCAACCTGGGAGATCTGGGAGTAGAAGATCACTGCGTATTGTGATCTTCCACTTAGCCTGTGTTTTTGGACCCCATATTAAATGAATTTGATTTGGTTCCTTTGGTGCTCAAGAGGTTAATAACCCTTGCTATACTGGTCAGAAACATGCAGCTCCATTTCAGCGGCTTGTGATCTGATCGTTAACTCTTCCTATAGAACCTGGCCAGACCCTCTCTGTTTTGCTTCCTAGCTCCTTGCAGACACTGTGCTGTGCTGTACTGGAGATAGTGTTGCTACTGAATGTTGTTGCTTGCTGTTTTTGGGTGTATGCTTTCCACATTGTCAGATTCCCATTTGGTTGTTACATTCCTATCCTTTTTATACCTCTCTACCTTTGGTGAGTGTTTGCTTTCTTTTACCCGTCTATCCTACATATTGATACACTACATATCTGTCCCAGGCCTCTTAGGGGAGGGGACAGCACAGGGAATAACAGGAACGTAGTAAGGTAGGAGACTCGGGCCTCTCCACCATCAAGAGTATCCCAGGGGCAGGGATAGTTAGAGTCCCAGTTCCAGAGACAGATGGAGGTCCTCCTTCCTTACCGAAGACCGTCACAGTGAGAAAAACATAAAACTTAATCACATGTTAAAAGGTGAAAAAGAAATTTATATTAAATGGAAAGAGGTGTGCATATCTAAAGAAGAATAAAATACTGGCTGCAGGGATCGCAGGGCAAGAGTTAGAAAATCTAAAGCCAGTAATGAAGTGAGGATTGCAAGGATGAACAAAAGTAGAAAAAAAGGATTTTGGGGGAATGTCAAAAGTAAAAGAAAAGACAACGATGCTTTAGGATTTTTACAGGATGAAAAAGGTGAAGGTGAAGTGGTCAAAAATGATGTTGAGAAGGCCAAGCTTTCAAATATTCTTATTTAGCATCTGTGTTCTCTAAGAAAGCAACTGTAATATCAGCTGATCTTCACGGTGCCAACAAAGGAATAAAAGAATCCACACTATCTATAAACAGAGAGATGGTGAGCGTGAGGGAACACTTAGCTAATTTACATGAATTTAAATCTCATGGTCCAGATGAATTACATCCTAGGGTACTCAAAGAGTTAGCAGAGGAAATTGTAAAACCACTAGCCAGAATCTTTGAAAAATCCTAGAGAACAGAAGTCCCAGAAGATTGGAAAAGGACAAATGTTGTCCCAATCTTCAAAAAAGAAAAGAAGGTGGAGCCAGGAAATTACAGACCAGTGAGCCTTAGGCTACTTTCACACTTGCATTTTTTAGCGCTGCGTATCGATCGCACATAAAACGCATGAAAAAAACGCGTGTAATTGCAGCGATATTTTGCAGCCGAATAGTGCGCATTGCTTTAAAAAAACGCAGCGATTGTATGCGATTTAAAGCGTTTTTGTATGCGTTTGCGTTTTTTCTGTGCAAAACACATGATGAAAATCCTTGAAAAATTCTTGCAACAGAACCCACCAATGGGACACCAGTGGGCGTGTCTTATTGAAAATATTTATATAGAGCCTGTTCACAGCCCTTTTTTACATTTGCTTGCATTTGCCTTGGTGAACATGGATCTGCTTATGAAGACTTTCCACTTCAACCTGGATCTGGACATGGCTATGGCTCAGGCTTATGCCGTTGCTTGCCATGAAGAAAGGGAGAGACAGAGACATCGGAGACGGCAGCGGCGGCGTTTGTGGGTACATCCCATTGTTGAACTCCGGGAGAGCCGTGGAGCGTATCACACCCTCTACAGTGAGCTGCAGTCAAACCCGGAGAAATTTAACGACTACACCCAGATGTCAAAACAATCCTTCATGGATTTACTTTCTCGGGTCCAACAATTAATAAGGAGACAGGACACACAGCTGCGTCGGGCGATTCCTCCAGAGGAAAGACTCCTGGTGACATTACGGTACGTATTATTGAGAAACCAATGCCTGCATCATTGTATTACTAATGCCATGTACTATTCCAAAGATGACAGAATTCTTGTTCTGCCAGCTAGTAAACAAAGACCTGCAGAATTATTTTGATGCCATTTTTTTGTTTATTAATGTTTTACAAAAACATATACAATAATAATTTTTTTGTTCTTTCTATAGATTCCTTGCTACTGGAGAGAGCCTGTCTTCACTCCAC
The DNA here is from genome assembly GCA_033576555.1 of Oophaga sylvatica. Lineage (NCBI taxonomy): Eukaryota > Metazoa > Chordata > Amphibia > Anura > Dendrobatidae > Oophaga > Oophaga sylvatica. The sequence continues at coordinate 133,230 of JARQOD010000339.1, forward strand.
TTCCAGTACCGGATTGGTATCTCCACGTTGTCAGGAATTGTTGTTGACACCTGCCGGGCATTGTGGACTGTTCTCTGTCCGGAATTTATGCCCCTGCCCACCACCGAAAAGTGGCTAGAAATAGCAGAAAAATTCTGGACAACATGCAATTTCCCCAACTGTTTGGGAGCAGTTGATGGGAAACACATCCGCATCATCAAACCTAAAAGAACAGGCTCGGAGTACTACAATTACAAGAAGTACTTCTCTACAGTTCTCATGGCCATTGCGGATGCAGACTGTATGTTTGTTGCGGTGGACATTGGTGCATTTGGCCGTGGGAATGACTCACAGGCGTTTAAGAACTCTGACATGGGACGGAGGTTGTATGGAAACCAGTTTAATTTCCCCATACCACGGCCTCTTCCCCACACCGAAGGTCCACCCATGCCATTTGTAATGGTTGGGGATGAGGCATTCCAGATGAGCCAACACCTGCTTAAACCCTACTCCAGCCGGGACTTGGACCAAAACAAAAAAATTTTCAATTACAGGCTGACCAGGGCAAGAAGAACTGTAGAGTGTGCCTTCGGTATACTGGTTTCCAGATGGCGCATTCTGGGCACAGCTATTCATCTGAAAGTGCAAACAGTGGATGAAGTTGTGAAGGCCTGTGTGGTGCTACATAACTTTGTCATGGCGAAAGAGCACCCAAACTTTGAACTTGATGATGCAGCTCCTAACCCATTGCCTGAGTTCACTCAGCACCCTCTCAGGTCTTCTGTTGAAGTCAGCCAAATGAGAGACCAATTTGCGGCCTACTTCATCTCAGATGTTGGACGGGTGGATTGGCAAGAACAAATAGTGTAAAATAATGTTCTTGTCTGTATGTTAATAAACGTTTTTGTTTTTTTTTGGATGGTAATAAAATCCCTCTGTTTATACCTCTACCACGTGCAGTCTCTGTTTTTAAATTAAAAAACAATGATGAAATGGCCAGGTTTACCAGTGAATTCATGATGCATATTTTTGGGTGCATCATGAATTTATTTGTAATCCTGACTAGGTAGTAAACTATACATGTACACAAGTTGTATGACCTTGATTATGCTTCAAATAAATGCAGATGAAGCAACGCAGTCTGGTTAAAACTCATGTCTATTCACCTGGCCAGGTGTGATAGTAATGATACAAGGCTGGGCAGGTGAATACACAATGAGTTATAAACAGCAGCATCGACTACAGTATGCTTCTATAAATTGCAGATGAAGCAACGCTGCTGGTTAAAACTCATGTGTATAATTCACCCTGCCAGGTGTGATAGTAATGATTACAAGGCTGGGCAGGTGAATACAATGAGTTAATAACGCAGCATCACTACAGTATGACTTCAAATTCAATTGCAGACTGAAGCAACGCTGCTGGTTAAAACTCATGTCGTATTCACCTGCCAGGTGTGATAGTAATGATCAAGGCTGGGCCAGGTGAAGTAACATGAGTTATAAACAGCAGCATTCGTACAGTAATGCTTCAAATTAATGCAGATGAAGCAACGAGCTGGTTAAAACTCATGTGCTATTCACCTGCCCAGGTGTGATAGTAATGATACAAGGCTGGGCAGGTGATACACATGGAGTTATAACAGCAGCATCACTACAGTATGCTTCAAATAATGTGCAGATGAAGCAACGCTGTGGTTAAAACCTTGTTATTCACCTGCCCAGGTGTGTTAAATGATACAAGCTGGGCAGGTGGAATACATGAGTTATATAACTGCAGGCATCATAAGTATGCTTTCAATATAATGCAGACTGAAGCAACAAGCTGCTGGTTATAAACTCATGTTATTCACCTGCCCAGTGTGATAGTAAGATACAATGCTGGGCGTGATTACACATGAGTTCATAAACATCGCAATCACTACAGTATGCTCAAATAATTAATGCAGACTGAAGCAACGCTGCTGGTTAAAACTATTTATTCTACCTGCCCAGGTGTGATGTAATGATACAAGTTGGGCAGGTGAGATACACATGAGTTATAAACAGCAGCATCCTACAGTATGCTTCAAATAATGCAGACTGAAGCAACGCTGCTGGTTAAAACTCATGTCTATTCACCTGCCCAGGTGTGATAGTAATGATACAAGGCTGGGCAGGTGAGTACACATGAGTTATAAACAGCAGCATCGCTACAGTATGCTTCAAATTAATGCAGACTGAAGCAACGCTGCTGGTTAAAACTCATGTGTATTCACCTGCCCAGGTGTGATAGTAATGATACAAGGCTGGGCAGGTGAATACACATGAGTTATAAACAGCAGCATCACTACAGTATGCTTCAAATTAATGCAGACTGAAGCAACGCTGCTGGTTAAAACTCATGTTATTCACCTGCCCAGGTGTGATAGTAATGATACAAGGCTGGGCAGGTGAGTACACATGAGTTATAAACAGCAGCATCGCTACAGTATGCTTCAATTAATGCAGACTGAAGCAACGCTGCTGGTTAAAACTCATGGTATTCACCTGCCCAGGTGTGATAGTAATGATACAAGGCTGGGCAGGTGAGTACACATGAGTTTAAACAGCAGCATCCTACAGTATGCTTCAAATAAATGCAGACTGAAGCAACGCAGCTGGTTAAAACTCATGTCTATTCACCTGCCAGGTGTGATAGTAATGATACAAGGCTGGGCAGGTGAGTACACATGAGTTATAAACAGCAGCATCACTAAGTATGCTTCAAATAAATGCAGACTGAAGCAACGCAGCTGGTTAAAACTCATGTCTATTCACCTGCCAGGTGTGATAGTAATGATACAAGGCTGGGCAGGTGAGTACACATGAGTTATAAACACAGCATCACTACAGTATGCTTCAAATAATGCAGACTGAAGCAACGCTGCTGGTTAAAACTCATGTGTATTCACCTGCCAGGTGTGATAGTAATGATACAAGGCTGGGCAGGTGATACACATGAGTTATAAACAGCAGCATCACTACAGTATGCTTCAAATTAATGCAGACTGAAGCAACGCTGCTGGTTAAAACTCATGTCTATTCACCTGGCCAGGTGTGATAGTAATGATACAAGGCTGGGCAGGTGAATACACATGAGTTATAAACAGCAGCATCGCTACAGTATGCTTCAAATTAATGCAGACTGAAGCAACGCTGCTGGTTAAAACTCATGTTATTCACCTGCCCAGGTGTGATAGTAATGATACAAGGCTGGGCAGGTGAATACACATGAGTTATAAACAGCAGCATCGCTACAGTATGCTTCAAATAAATGCAGACTGAAGCAACGCAGCTGGTTAAAACTCATGTGTATTCACCTGCCCAGGTGTGATAGTAATGATACAAGGCTGGGCAGGTGAATACACATGAGTTATAAACAGCAGCATCACTACAGTATGCTTCAAATAATGCAGACTGAAGCAACGCTGCTGGTTAAAACTCATGTGTATTCACCTGCCCAGGTGTGATAGTAATGATACAAGGCTGGGCAGGTGAATACACATGAGTTATAAACAGCAGCATCACTACAGTATGCTTCAAATAAATGCAGACTGAAGCAACGCTGCTGGTTAAAACTCATGTGTATTCACCTGCCAGGTGTGATAGTAATGATACAAGGCTGGGCAGGTGAATACACATGAGTTATAAACAGCAGCATCGCTACAGTATGCTTCAAATAATGCAGACTGAAGCAACGCTGCTGGTTAAAACTCATGTGTATTCACCTGCCCAGGTGTGATAGTAATGATACAAGGCTGGGCAGGTGAATACACATGAGTTATAAACAGCAGCATCACTACAGTATGCTTCAAATAAATGCAGACTGAAGCAACGCTGCAGGTTAAAACTCATGTGTATTCACCTGCCCAGGTGTGATAGTAATGATACAAGGCTGGGCAGGTGAGTACACATGAGTTATAAACAGCAGCATCGACTACAGTATGCTTCAAATAAATGCAGACTGAAGCAACGCTGCTGGTTAAAACTCATGTTATTCACCTGCCAGGTGTGATAGTAATGATACAAGGCTGGGCAGGTGAGTACACATGAGTTATAAACAGCAGCATCCTACAGTATGCTTCAAATTAATGCAGACTGAAGCAACGCTGCTGGTTAAAACTCATGTGTATTACCTGCCAGGTGTGATAGTAATGATACAAGGCTGGGCAGGTGAATACACATGAGTTATAAACAGCAGCATCCTACAGTATGCTTCAAATAAATGCAGACTGAAGCAACGCGCTGGTTAAAACTCATGGTATTCACCTGCCCAGGTGTGATAGTAATGATACAAGGCTGGGCAGGTGATACACATGAGTTATAAACAGCGCATCGCTAAGTATGCTTCAAATTAATGCAGACTGAAGCAACGCTGCTGGTTAAAACTCATGTGTATTCACCTGCCAGGTGTGATAGTAATGATACAAGGCTGGGCAGGTGAGTACACATGAGTTATAAACAGCAGCATCACTACAGTATGCTTCAAATTAATGCAGACTGAAGCAACGCTGCTGGTTAAAACTCATGTGTATTCACCTGCCAGGTGTGATAGTAATGATACAAGGCTGGGCAGGTGAATACACATGAGTTATAAACAGCAGCATCACTACAGTATGCTTCAAATTAAATGCAGACTGAAGCAACGCAGCTGGTTAAAACTCATGTTATTCACCTGCCAGGTGTGATAGTAATGATACAAGGTGGGCAGGTGAGTACACATGAGTTATAAACAGCGCATCCTACAGTATGCTTCAAATTAATGCAGACTGAAGCAACGCTGCTGGTTAAAACTCATGTCTATTCACCTGCCAGGTGTGATAGTAATGATACAAGGCTGGGCAGGTGAGTACACATGAGTTATAAACAGCAGCATCACTAAGTATGCTTCAAATTAATGCAGACTGAAGCAACGCTGCTGGTTAAAACTCATGTTATTCACCTGCCCAGGTGTGATAGTAATGATACAAGGCTGGGCAGGTGAGTACACATGAGTTATAAACAGCAGCATCACTACAGTATGCTTCAAATTAATGCAGACTGAAGCAACGCTGCTGGTTAAAACTCATGTGTATTCACCTGCCCAGGTGTGATAGTAATGATACAAGGCTGGGCAGGTGAGTACACATGAGTTATAAACAGCAGCATCGCTACAGTATGCTTCAAATTAATGCAGACTGAAGCAACGCTGCTGGTTAAAACTCATGTGTATTCACCTGCCCAGGTGTGATAGTAATGATACAAGGCTGGGCAGGTGAATACACATGAGTTATAAACAGCAGCATCGCTACAGTATGCTTCAAATTAATGCAGACTGAAGCAACGCTGCTGGTTAAAACTCATGTCTATTCACCTGCCCAGGTGTGATAGTAATGATACAAGGCTGGGCAGGTGAGTACACATGAGTTTAAACAGCAGCATCGCTACAGTATGCTTCAAATAATGCAGACTGAAGCAACGCTGCTGGTTAAAACTCATGTTATTCCCCTGCCCAGGTGTGATAGTAATGATACAAGGCTGGGCAGGTGAGTACACATGAGTTCTAAACAGCAGCATCACTACAGTATGCTTCAAATTAATGCAGACTGAAGCAACGCTGCTGGTTAAAACTCATGTGTATTCACCTGCCAGGTGTGATAGTAATGATACAAGGCTGGGCAGGTGAGTACACATGAGTTATAAACAGCAGCATCGCTACAGTATGCTTCAAATTAATGCAGACTGAAGCAACGCTGCTGGTTAAAACTCATGTTATTCACCTGCCAGGTGTGATAGTAATGATACAAGGCTGGGCAGGTGAATACACATGAGTTATAAACAGCAGCATCGCTACAGTATGCTTCAAATAATGCAGACTGAAGCAACGCTGCTGGTTAAAACTCATGTGTATTCACCTGCCAGGTGTGATAGTAATGATACAAGGCTGGGCAGGTGAAATACACATGAGTTATAAACAGCAGCATCGCTACAGTATGCTTCAAATAATGCAGACTGAAGCAACGCTGTGGTTAAAACTCATGTGTATTCACCTGCCCAGGTGTGATAGTAATGATACAAGGCTGGGCAGGTGATACACATGAGTTATAAACAGCAGCATCCTACAGTATGCTTCAAATTAATGCAGATGAAGCAACGCTGCTGGTTAAAACTCATGTCTATTCACCTGCCAGGTGTGATAGTAATGATACAAGGCTGGCAGGTGAATACACATGAGTTATAAACAGCAGCATCACTACAGTATGCTTCAAATTAATGCAGACTGAAGCAACGCTGCTGGTTAAAACTCATGTGTATTCACCTGCCAGGTGTGATAGTAATGATACAAGGCTGGGCAGGTGAATACACATGAGTTATAAACAGCAGCATCGCTACGTATGCTTCAAATAAATGCAGATGAAGCAACGCTGCTGGTTAAAACTCATGTGTATCACCTGCCCAGTGTGATAGTAATGATACAGGCTGGGCAGGTGATACACATGAGTTATAAACAGCAGCATCCTACAGTATGCTTCAAATTAAATGCAGACTGAAGCAACGTGCTGGTTAAAACTCATGTGTATTCACCTGCCAGGTGTGATGTAATGATACAAGGCTGGGAGGTGAATACACATGAGTTATAACAGCAGCATCACTACAGTATGCTTCAAATAAATGCAGACTGAAGCAACGCTGCTGGTTAAAACTCATGTGTATTCACCTGCCAGGTGTGATAGTAATGATACAAGGTGGGCAGGTGAGTACACATGAGTTATAAACAGCAGCATCACTACAGTATGCTTCAAATTAATGCAGACTGAAGCAACCTGCTGGTTAAAACTCATGTGTATTCACCTGCCAGGTGTGATAGTAATGATACAAGGCTGGGCAGGTGATACACATGAGTTATAAACAGCGCATCCTAAGTATGCTTCAAATAAATGCAGACTGAAGCAACGCTGCTGGTTAAAACTCATGTCTATTCACCTGCCCAGGTGTGATAGTAATGATACAAGGCTGGGCAGGTGAGTACACATGAGTTATAAACAGCAGCATCGCTACAGTATGCTTCAAATTAATGCAGACTGAAGCAACGCTGCTGGTTAAAACTCATGTTATTCACCTGCCAGGTGTGATAGTAATGATACAAGGCTGGGCAGGTGAGTACACATGAGTTTAAACAGCAGCATCACTACAGTATGCTTCAAATTAATGCAGACTGAAGCAACGCTGCTGGTTAAAACTCATGTTATTCACCTGCCCAGGTGTGATAGTAATGATACAAGGCTGGGCAGGTGAATACACATGAGTTATAAACAGCAGCATCGCTACAGTATGCTTCAAATAAATGCAGACTGAAGCAACGCTGCTGGTTAAAACTCATGTGTATTCACCTGCCCAGGTGTGATAGTAATGATACAAGGCTGGGCAGGTGAGTACACATGAGTTATAAACAGCAGCATCGCTACAGTATGCTTCAAATTAATGCAGACTGAAGCAACGCTGCTGGTTAAAACTCATGTCTATTCACCTGCCCAGGTGTGATAGTAATGATACAAGGCTGGGCAGGTGAGTACACATGAGTTATAAACAGCAGCATCACTACAGTATGCTTCAAATTAATGCAGACTGAAGCAACGCTGCTGGTTAAAACTCATGTGTATTCACCTGGCCAGGTGTGATAGTAATGATACAAGGCTGGGCAGGTGAATACACATGAGTTATAAACAGCAGCATCGCTACAGTATGCTTCAAATAAATGCAGACTGAAGCAACGCTGCTGGTTAAAACTCATGTGTATTCACCTGCCCAGGTGTGATAGTAATGATACAAGGCTGGGCAGGTGAGTACACATGAGTTATAAACAGCAGCATCGCTACAGTATGCTTCAAATTAATGCAGACTGAAGCAACGCTGCTGGTTAAAACTCATGTGTATTCACCTGGCCAGGTGTGATAGTAATGATACAAGGCTGGGCAGGTGAATACACATGAGTTATAAACAGCAGCATCACTACAGTATGCTTCAAATAATGCAGACTGAAGCAACGCAGCTGGTTAAAACTCATGTGTATTCACCTGGCCAGGTGTGATAGTAATGATACAAGGCTGGGCAGGTGAGTACACATGAGTTATAAACAGCAGCATCACTACAGTATGCTTCAAATTAATGCAGACTGAAGCAACGCTGCTGGTTAAAACTCATGTGTATTCACCTGGCCAGGTGTGATAGTAATGATACAAGGCTGGGCAGGTGAGTACACATGAGTTATAAACAGCCGCATCGCTATAGTATGCTTCAAATTAATGCAGACTGAAGCAACGCTGCTGGTTAAAACTCATGTCTATTCACCTGCCCAGGTGTGATAGTAATGATACAAGGCTGGGCAGGTGAGTACACATGAGTTATAAACAGCAGCATCGCTACAGTATGCTTCAAATTAATGCAGACTGAAGCAACGCTGCTGGTTAAAACTCATGTCTATTCACCTGCCCAGGTGTGATAGTAATGATACAAGGCTGGGCAGGTGAGTACACATGAGTTCTAAACAGCAGCATCGCTACAGTATGCTTCAAATTAATGCAGACTGAAGCAACGCTGCTGGTTAAAACTCATGTGTATTCACCTGCCCAGGTGTGATAGTAATGATACAAGGCTGGGCAGGTGAGTACACATGAGTTATAAACAGCAGCATCACTACAGTATGCTTCAAATAAATGCAGACTGAAGCAACGCAGCTGGTTAAAACTCATGTGTATTCACCTGCCCAGGTGTGATAGTAATGATACAAGGCTGGGCAGGTGAATACACATGAGTTATAAACAGCAGCATCACTACAGTACGCTTCAAATTAATGCAGACTGAAGCAACGCTGCTGGTTAAAACTCATGTCTATTCACCTGCCCAGGTGTGATAGTAATGATACAAGGCTGGGCAGGTGAGTACACATGAGTTCTAAACAGCAGCATCGCTACAGTATGCTTCAAATTAATGCAGACTGAAGCAACGCTGCTGGTTAAAACTCATGTCTATTCACCTGCCCAGGTGTGATAGTAATGATACAAGGCTGGGCAGGTGAGTACACATGAGTTCTAAACAGCAGCATCGCTACAGTATGCTTCAAATTAATGCAGACTGAAGCAACGCTGCTGGTTAAAACTCATGTGTATTCACCTGCCCAGGTGTGATAGTAATGATACAAGGCTGGGCAGGTGAGTACACATGAGTTCTAAACAGCAGCATCACTACAGTATGCTTCAAATTAATGCAGACTGAAGCAACGCTGCTGGTTAAAACTCATGTGTATTCACCTGCCCAGGTGTGATAGTAATGATACAAGGCTGGGCAGGTGAATACACATGAGTTATAAACAGCAGCATCACTACAGTATGCTTCAAATTAATGCAGACTGAAGCAACACTGCTGGTTAAAACTCATGTGTATTCACCTGCTCAGGTGTGATAGTAATGATACAAGGCTGGGCAGGTGAATACACATGAGTTCTAAACAGCAGCATCACTACAGTATGCTTCAAATTAATGCAGACTGAAGCAACGCAGCTGGTTAAAACTCATGTCTATTCACCTGCCCAGGTGTGATAGTAATGATACAAGGCCAGGGTATTGTACATATATAAAGTGTATTTTCACCATCATCACCTCACTTTCTTCAACACACATGAATACAGGATGTGCTCAATTACAAGCTATATCTAGAATCCCTGGCCTTGTATCATAAAGTGAAATAATGTCAAAAACACACCAGACTAATTTCACTTTTTAGTATATCTGGAAAGGTAAATAGATATGCCTTGCACTCAACACCATCCTCTATTCAGTCTGTGCAATATTAGCAGACAGACAGACTGGTGGTGAAAAAAAAAAAGGAATATATTTGTGTTTTGTAGTAAACATATCTCCATGAAGTACACAAACATGTGTCATTCCTGTAGTTATGTGTAGTCAAAAAAGCAAAGTGTACGGCGCAGTGTGTGTACGGCGCAGTGTGTGTACGGCGCAGTGTGTGTACATCGCAGTGTGTAGGCGGCAAAATAAACACAAAGCAAACCAAAATTACTAAAAGAAGATTGGCACATTTATTTTTTACAACAGGAAAACAAATTTTTAATTTGCAATGATTTTTTTGAAGACATTTGTATAGATCACATTAGTACTTTTTTGACTACAAAAAGAAAATATGTATATTCACACAAAGGTTTTGGATAGATCAGATTAGTACAATATGTGTACAAGATGCCATTGGTATCGTCACTGCCCCAGAAGTTATAGAAAAATCAGATTAGTACAATATGTGTACAACATTACCAGTTTAATTGTCACTGCCCCAGAAGTTGTAGAGAAATGTGATTTGTACAGATAATATTACAAATTTTTATTGCGACGGACGTTTTGGTGGTGATTTCGATACTCTGGGGGTGTGCAGAGATGAAGAGCGGCTGGAAAGCGATGAAGGGGTTCGAGGGGAAGGGGCAACAAAAGTAGTGGGTGAAGGAAGATCAGACATCAAATGAGAGTCACTTTGAGACACATTAGGAGGAGAGGGTGGATGGACCAACAAAGATTTTCTTTGTTTCTTCTTGGGGACAGGAGTACCATGCATGGACCGACTTCTCTGTGTCCGCCTTGAGCTGGTTGACCGTGGCCTTGACCCAAAAAAGAGTGAATGTGGGTCACCGCTCTCATGCTCGGTGGTGGCAGTGGCGGTGGAAGTGTTGGCAGTGCTCTGAGTACCACAAGGGTTGGCGGTGTTCCAAGGAGGAGAAGTGGGTGCCCTTGAAATCGATTGTTGCTGACTGGTGGCGGTACTCATAGGATCAGTGGGTGCTGTGGCCGGAAATTGTTGACGACTGGTGGCGGCACTCCAAGGAGGAGAAGTGGGTGCCCTTGAAATCGATTGTTGCTGACTGGTGGCGGTACTCATAGGATCAGTGGGTGCTGTGGCCGGAAATTGTTGACGACTGGTGGCAGTACTCCTAGAAGGAGAAGTGGGTGCGGTGGACATAAATTGTTGCAGACTGCTGGCAGTACTCCTAGAAGGAGAAGTTGGTGCGGTGACAAATGGTTGCTGACTGCTGGCAGTACTCCTAGAAGGAGAAGTGGGTGCCATGGCCCAAGCAGGTACTGCGGTGGCTTGAGTCCATGACTGTGGACCAGTGTCTGTGGGGGAGTTGCTCCACACAGGAGCAGCGCTTGCCATGGTGGTGGCGACGGTGGAGTGTCCAACAGTACTCGGACTTGTGGTGGTGTAGTGGTGACTCGGAATGCTGCTGGCCGTGCAGTGGTATGCAGCAGAAGTCGGTAGTGATGTGTGGCGAGTCAGTGGTGGCACTGTTGGATATGCAACCACTGACTGCTGCACGTACCGATTCTGCTGCATAGCCTGCAAGTAAGCAGTGTTGCAGGCCTGCATCACACTCAGCTGTTGCTCAGGACTAAGGTGTTCCGCCATGCCCCGTTCAATTTTACTGAAAAAATGGTGCGCTGGTCTGTTGAGGTCGGCCTCCAGGCGATCAAGACGCTGTTCGACACTGTTGAAGCGGTGATCCATGTGGGTAAAACCACGTTCCATAAGTGAAAAAACCGCTTCCAACTGTGCCTCCAAGCGTCTTCATATTGCCTTGAAAGGCCTCGCTCAAGTGAACAAACTCGGGCAAGACATTCCTCTCCATGGCCCTCTGCCGCTGGCGGGAAGTGCCCGCATAACCAGTGGCAGAGACCTGGGAGAGGGGAAGACCTGATGGACCAGCTTCCTGGTCACCAGCTGTCCGTGTTGCTGACCTGCAAGTTGCTTCCAGGCTGTCGGATGGCTGGGACGAGTCCAAGGTCGTCCGAGGAAGGACCGCTTCAGGGACAGGCTGCATGGTGCTGCTCCAGGTGCTGTGGAAAGAAAACAAAAACATTACTATAATGCTTTAACAAGAAGCATCAGCTGTGGAAAAAAATAGAATAATAAAATAAAAATTTCAAAATTACCAAAAATAAACCAAAAACTTACGCTCTGCTGGCAAGGACCGGTCTCAGGAACGCCAACTCGCGATAGTAGCGATATTTCTTTCTGGGCCTTGCTGCAGAACCACTGCGAACCTGTCCCTCTGCTCGAACATCAGTGTTGAAGCGGTCCTTCATCGAGCGCCATCGTGTGCGGACTTTGTTCACTGTTGAGAAAAAAATAAAAAAATTATACAATGCAGTCAGGGCAAAATCAGTCTCAACACACATACCTGAATGAAAATGTCAAACTGTCAATGCAGCATTATAAAAAGCTATACAATACACAGGTCAGTGACTGTTGACCCAGATGAAACTGTTGTGTTTGCTGGTAGAATATATCTGCCAGCAAAAACAACATTACCATGAGGAAGAAGAGTGACTGGGCAATAAATAAATCAATAAAATGCACAACACATAGCTCAAGAAACCACAAAAAAGACACTGTTGAACCACATGACACTGTTGTGTTTGCTGGTAGAATATATCTGCCAGCAAACCCATCAGTGCCATCAGGAACAACAGTGAGCAGTACAGAGAATGAAAATACTTACTAAACGCCTTTTTCAGGTTTGGAGAGGCGCTGTCCCAGCCATCCATCAACGCTGCGGCCACCTCGTTCCATAGACGCCGGGTCACCACATTGTCCTTGTACTGCGGATCACGGCTGTCCCACAATGGGACACGTTCATGGACCTGGCAGATGAGGGCCTCGTTGTCCACATACAGGTCGTCGTCCCGTTGTGGAACCTAGAAGAAACAAAATAAAAATTACAATCTTGTATAATTTTTATAAAGAAAATAACAATAGGAGTACAAAAGAAAAATACATTCAAAGGCTATATACTTACATTCCGTCTCGCCACCGGGACTTGACTCGGCTGCGACTGCTCCTGAGACTCCTCAATGGCCGTGTCCGACGATCATGTCTGAAAAAGGAACACAATTAGGACATTTGTAGATTCAGCAGCTATACTTACCCAAAGGCAGGAAGATACTCACATCATGCTCTGCTTCGGCCAGTTCTTGCCGGGATGGTGAATATTCTGATCCAGAAGACATGCTGCAAAAATAAAAAATAATGATGAGCACATATTACATTATAAGGACAGCCTGTCATTTGTTTAAAGAATACTCACATTCTTGTACTTTGGATCAGTCTTGAGTCCAGGCACAGTGTCTCCAGGCAGTATCCAGGCTGTGTATGGATCCAAGGTGGATCTTCCAGTCTCCAGGTCCAGTCTCCAGGCAGTGTATGGGTCCAAGATGGATCGTCCAGTCTCCAGCTCCAGTCTCCAGGCACTGTAGTATGGTGCACGCTGTTTGCAGGCCTTTTTATAGGGATCCAGGCTGTATCTTCAGGTCTCTTTATCAGCAGGCAGTCTCCAGGCAGTCTGCGTAGGGGTCTGTGTGGCACTGACACCTTCCTTTATCTATACTCATTTTATCTTGACTCCTCACAAACAATGTATCTTGTCTAGGGGTAATTGGACAAGTGTCTAGACATTGTTTTCTTAAAAATTGCGTGCGCGCACAAGCGCTGACAAGCGCACAGCCACACGCACGCCAGCGCCCACATAGACGTCTAGCGCGTCTGGGCGCACACCTGGAAAATGCGCTGCGCACGCCAAACGCTAATGAGCGCATGCAAGCGCGAGACACTGCGCCCGCCATGTTAATGATAGGGGAACATTGCGCATGCGACCAATAGCGCACGATGCGCAGCGCTAAAAAACGCAAGTGTGAAAGTAGCCTTACTTCTATACCAAAAAAGATCTGTGAAACAGATAAATCATAACATCCGTCACAATATAAACACAAAAATAGGCAGCAAGTGCTCGGAAACTATGTCTTTGAAGCAGGCACTTGTATGAGTGACGGATGAAGTCACAGCGCTCTGGAGGACGGTGTTGTGGGGGCCCCCGGTACTCAGCGGTTACTGCCTATCAATTTGTAATATAAGAGGATACTAGAGAGCTGTTATGTTTCGGTAGCTGAGGAGAAATTGCAAAAATAGCCAAAGTAGCAATACACCAGAGAGGCTGGAAACTATTGGGTTGCAGGACCCTAAACTAACCGCAACACTAGAAGTAGCCGTGGAGCGTACCTACGGTGATCCTAGACGCCTCCTCACAGCCGGAGAGATAGCTACACCTAAAGCCAGAAAGATGAAAGCTATCTGCCCCGTAGCAGAACCCCCAAAGACATAGGAAGCCCCCAAACATGTAATGGCGGTTAGACAAGAAGAAAATACAAACACAAACAGAAAATAGAATGAGCAAACGCTGGGCCCAATCTGTCTAGATAGAAAAGTATAGGAAAGAATTCTGACTGCAATCCAAAAAAACACTGACAAAAATACCAACACTTCTGGTTAACAAAAAAACCTGAGATCACACGACCTCTACCACCTAAATCAGATCTCTGGTGTAACACACAGCAATTCAGCAAATAAAAAGTGACAAGGAATAGAGTAAAAGTGCAAACACAAACTGAGCACAATTGCAGCGCCAGGCCCCAAAAGTGGACCAGGCTGAAGTCCACTGCAAGGCAGAGAACCAGCAAGGAAAATCCAACCAGAGGAAAAAAATAGCAAATCACTTATCTGAATCAAAGCATGAATGAAAGCTGAGCTCCAAGCAAGACCTGAAAGAACAATTGATTAAAGGCAAGGCTGCTGAGAGTTCAGGTCACTTATATCAGACCATTCGGACCAAGCTGAAGGCCATTCAGCAATTGGTTCATTACCCTCAGCAACCACTGGAGGGAGCCTCAGCTCCGAAGTCGTCTCTAAGACATTCACAACAGTACCCCCCTTGAGGAGGGGTCACCGAACCCTCACATGCGCAACACGGCCGATCAGGATGAGCTCGGTGATAGACACGGATCAGTCTCCTAGCATGGATGTCCGAAGCAAACACCCAAGAATAGTCCTCCTGACCATAACCTCTCCACTTAACCAAATACTGCAGTTTCCGTCTAGCAAAACGAGAATCCAATATTTTCTCAACCACATACTCCAAATTGCCCTCAACCAAAACAGCAGCCATAGGAACCACTGGCTCGACAAACCTCTTCAATAAGGACATGTGGAACACGTTATGGATTTTAAATGTCCCTGGAAGAAGCAAACGGAAGGAAACAGGATTAAGAATCTCCGTGATCTTATAAGGTCCAATGAACCTTGGCTTAAATTTTGGAGATGCAACCTTCATAGGGATATTTCTTGAGGACAACCAAACCAAGTCCCCCACTTTAAAACGAGGACCATCAGTCCTATGCCGGTTGGCAAACTGCTGGGCCTTCTCTTGAGAGAGAGACAACCTCTCCACTACCTGGTCCCAAATCTGCTGCATACGCTCCACAATAGAGTCAACCCCAGGACAGACAGAAGCCTCTCCGCCTGTCCTAAAGAAAATAGAGGGTGAAACCCAGAATTGCAGAAAAATGGAGACATCAAGGTGGCAGAGCTAGCCCTATTATTAAGAGCAAACTCAGCCAAAGGCAAAAAAGAGACCCAGTCATCTTGATCAGCAGACACAAAACATCTCAAATAAGTCTCCAAGGTCTGGTTTGTTCTCTCGGTTTGTCCATTGGTCTGAGGGTGAAATGCAGAGAAGATAGATAACTGAACACCAAGTTTAGAACAAAATGTCCTCCAAAGTCTGGAAACAAACTGGACTCCTCTGTCAGACACAATGTTTTCCGGAATGCCATGCAACCGAACCACGGGCTGAAAGAACAAAGGCACCAGTTCGGAGGAGGAAGGCAACTTAGGTAATGGCACAAGATGTATCATCTTGGAACACCTATCACAGATTACCCAGATAACGGTCATTCTCTGAGAGACAGGGAGGTCGGAAATAAAATCTATAGAAATATGGGTCCATGGCCTCTTGGGTACAGGTAATGGCATTAACAAACCACTAGAGCGAGAGCAAGGCTTGGAACGAGAGCAAGTCCCACAGGACTGCACAAAGTCCCTGACGTCACGAGACAAAGTAGGCCACCTAAATGACCGACTCACCAAGTCTCTGGTACCAAAAATCCCGGGATGACCAGCCAACGCGGAACAATGAATCTCAGACATCACACTCTTCTTCCACTGGTCTGGGACAAACAATTTCCCAACAGGGCAGCGTTCAGGTTTATTCTCCTGACACCCCTCCAGAGCCAGTCTCAAATTGGGCGAGATGGCGGAAAGAACTACACCCTCTTTCAAAATAACAGCAGGATCAGATAACTCAGTAGAATCCACAAAGAAACTCTTCGAGAGGGCATCCGCCTTAACATTCTTAGTGCCCGGAAGAAAAGAAACCACAAAATTGAAAAGTGTGAAAAACAAGGCCCACCTGGCCTGTCTAGGATTAAGTCGCTTGGCTGATTCCAGATAAACCAGATTCTTATGGTCCGTGAGGACCACCACCTGATGTTTGGCTCCTTCCAGCCAATGTCTCCACTCTTCAAAGGCCCACTTCATGGCCAATAACTCCCGATTACCCACGTCATAATTACGTTCAGTTGGAGAAAATTTTCGAGAGAAGAAGGCACAATGGTTACTCGTAGAGGTCTCTGGATCCCTTTGGGACAAAACGGCACCTGCTCCAATCTCAGAAGCATCAACCTCCACCAGAAACAGCAGAGAAACATCAGGCTGCCGTAGAACAGGAGCAGAAGTGAATCTCTGCTTAAGTTCCTAAAACGCAGAAACTGCCTCAGGAGGCCAATTCACCACATCGGAACCCTTTTTGGTCAAATCAGTCAATGGCTTAACAATACCGGAGAAATTACCAATAAATTTACGATAAAAATTGGCAAAACCCAAAAATCTCTGAAGAGCCTTCAATGTAGTAGGTTGAACCCAATCACAGATGGCCTGAACCTTGACCGGGTCCATTTCAATAACAGACGGAGACAAAATGAATCCCAGAAATGAGACCTTCTGTACGCCAAAAAGACACTTTGATCCCTTCACATACAGTGCATTCTCTCTCAAAATTTGGAACATAGTCCGAACATGTTTTACATGAGAGTCCCAGTCGTTTGAAAAAATCAAGATATCATCCAAATAAACGATCAGAAATTTATCCACAAAATCCCTGAAAATATCATTCATGAAGGATTGGAAGACGGAAGCGGCATTAGTAAGCCCAAAAGGCATCACTAGGTACTCAAAATGCCCCTCTGGGGTATTAAACGCCATCTTCCATTCATCCCCGTGCTTAATGCGAATAAGGTTATACGCCCCCCTGAGGTCAAGCTTGGCAAACCAACTAGCACTTTTCACTCTGGAAAATAGGTCAGAAATCAAGGGTAACGGATATTGATATTTAACAGTGATTTTATTCAGGAGGCATAGTCAATACACGGCCTCAATGAACCATCCTTCTTGGCCACAAAGAAAAAACTGGCGCCCAAGGGTGAAGAGGACGGTCTGATATGACCGTTCTCCAAAGACTCCTTGATATAAGATCGCATAGCATCGTGTTCAGGTACAGATAAATTAAAAAGGCGACCTTTAGGAAATTTACCACCAGGCACTAACTCAATAGCGCAGTCATAGCTCCTGTGAGGAGGTAAGGATGCAGACTTACTCTCACTAAACACATCCGAAAAATCAGTCAAAAAGTCAGGGACATCCTGAGACTGGGGAGAGGCAGAAAAAACAGGAGTGTCAGTATTAACACATTGGCAGCCCCAACTGATCACAGACACAGATTTCCAATCCAAAATAGGATTATGAGTCTGTAACCAAGGGAAACCCAGTACAATAATGTCATGCAGATTATGCAACACCAGAAATTTGCAACTCTCCTGATGATCTGGTTCAACCCTCATTATCACCTGAGTAGAAAACTGGTGTTTATTCTCCACCAAAGGGGTAGAATCAATGCCCAGTAAAGGAATAGACTTCCGCAGGGGTATCATGGGAAACCCACAACGTTTGGCAAAGTCAAAATCCATCAGGTTAATAGCTGCTCCTGAATCAACAAAAGCCTGAGCCGAAAATACGGACAGGGAGCAAATCAGGGTAACAGTCAACAGAAATTTAGTCTGAACATCTGAACACTACCCAAGACAACTGAGCGCGCAAAACGTCTTCCCCGCTTAGGGCAGACGGAAATAGCATGAGAAGCGTCACCACAGTAGAAACATAACCCATTGCACTTTCGAAACTCATGACGCTGAGCCCCAGAAGTCACTCCATCACACTGCATAGGCTCAGGAGCTGGCTCACAAGGCAACACTATCTCACGCATAACTCTGCGTTCACACAAACGTCTGTCAATTTGAATAGCCAAAGACATAGAATCATTGAGACCAGAGGGAACAGGGAATCCCACCATAACGTCCTTTACATTTTCTGACAGACCCTTCCGAAAAAGGGCTGCCAAAGCATCATCATTCCATTTGGTCAGGACTGCCCACTTTCGAAATTTCTGACAGTACAGCTCAGCGTCTTCACGACCCTGATTTAATGCCAACAAGGTCTTTCCAGCTTGATCAGTGACATTAGGTTCATCTTACAATAACCCCAGAGCCTGAAAAAATACATCAACATCATTCAAAACAGGATCCCCAGGTGTCAGGGAAAAAGCCCAATCCTGAGGGTCGCCGCGCAGCAGAGAGATGACAATTTGAACCTGCTGTGCTGCGTTCCCTGAGGACTTAGGCTTCAAGGCAAAAAACAACTTAGTTATTTTTGAAATTCATAAATTTAGACCGATCCCCCAAAAATAAATCTGGTATGGGGATCCTAGGTTCCACAACCGGCAACCTAGCAAGCTAGGTAGCAATACTCTGAACCTCAGTGGCAAGCTGCTCCACACGGCCAGACAACTGTGCAAACTCCATTGAGGGAAAAAAAATTCCTCCTCAGCACCCAGAGAAAAAGAGGGAAAAAATGCAACAAACAGAAAAAAAATAATTCTGACAACTCCCTTTTTTCTATTTCCTTTTTTACTATTTTTCCTTTCTGTTGAGTACCATATAATTTTCAGTTTGGCCGGTAATACTGTTATGTTTCGGTAGCTGAGGAGAAATTGCAAAAATAGCCAAAGCAGCAATACACAAGAGAGGCTGGAAACTATTGGGTTGCAGGACCCTAAACTAACCGCAACACTAGAAGTAGCCGTGGAGCGTACCTACGGTGATCCTAGACACATCGTCACAGCTGGAGAGATAGCTACACCTAAAGGCAGAAAGCTGAAAGCTATCTGCCCTGTAGCAGAACCCCCAAAGAAATAGGAAGCCCCCAAACGTGTAATGGCGGTTAGACATGAAGAAAACATGGACACAGACAGAAAAAGAATGAGCAAACGCTGGGGCCCAATCTGTCTAGATAGAAAAGTATAGGAAAGAATTCTGACTGCAACCCAAAAAAACCCTGACAAAAATACCAACACTTCTGATTAACAAAAAAACCTGAGATCACACGATCTCTATCACCTAAATCAGATCTCTGGTGTAACACACAGCAATTCAGCAAATAAAAAGTGACAAGGATCAGAGAAAAAGTGCAAACACAAACTGAGCACAATTGCAGCGTCAGGCCCCAAAAGGGGACCAGGCTGAAGTCCACTGCAAGGCTGAGAATCAGCAAGGAAAATCCAACCAGAGGAAAAAAAAACAGCAAATCACTTATCTGAATCAAAGAAGGAATGGAAGCTGAGCTCCAAGCAAGACCTGAAAGAACAATTGATTACCGGCAAGGCTGCTGGGAGTTCAGGTCACTTACAGTGCCTACAAGTAGTATTCAACCCCCTGCAGATTTAGCTGGTTTGATAAGATGCAAATAAGTTAGAGCCTTCAAACTGCAAACGAGAGTAGGATTTATTAACAGAAGCATAAATCTTACAAACCAAAAAGTTATGTTGCTCAGTTGAATTTTAATAAATTTTAAACATAAAAGTGTGGGTCAATTATTATACAACCCCTATGTTTAAAATTTCGTGGAATAACCCTTGTTTGCAATTACAGCTAATAATCGTCTTTTATAAGACCTGATCAGGCCGGCACAGGTCTGTGGAGTTATCTTGGCCCACTCCTCCATGCAGATCTTCTCCAAGTTATCTAGGTTCTTTGGGTGTCTTATGTGGACTTTAATCTTGAGCTCCTTCCACAAGTTTTCAATTTGGTTAAGGTCAGGAGACAGACTAGGCCACTCCAACACCTTGACTTTTTCCCTCTTGAACCAGGCCTTGGTTTTCTTGGCTGTGTGCTTTGGGTCGTTGTCTTGTTGGAAGATGAAATTACGACCCATCTTAAGATCCTTGATGGAGGAGCGGAGGTTCTTGGCCAAAATCTCCAGGTAGGCCGTGCTATCCATCCTCCCATGGATGCGGACCAGATGGCCAGGCCCTTGGCTGAGAAACAGCCCCACAGCATGATGCTGCCACCACCATGCTTGACTGTAGGGATGGTATTCTTGGGGTCGTATGCAGTGCCATCCAGTCTCCATACGTCACGTGTGTGGTTGGCACCAAAGATCTCGATCTTGGTCTCATCAGACCATAGAACCTTGAACCAGTCTGTCTCAGAGTCCTCCAAGTGATCATGAGCAAACTGTAGACGAGCCTTGACATGACGCTTTGAAAGTAAAGGTACCTTACGGGCTCGTCTGGAACGGAGACCATTGCGGTGAAGTACGTTACTTATGGTATTGACTGAAACAATGTCCCCACTGCCATGAGATCTTCCCGGAGCTCCTTCCTTGTTGTCCTTGGGTAAGCCTTGACTCTTCGGACAAGCCTGGCCTCGGCACGGGAGGAAACTTTCAAAGGCTGTCCAGGCCGTGGAAGGCTAACAGTAGTTCCATAAGCCTTCCACTTACGGATGATGCTCCCAACAGTGGAGACAGGTAGACCCAAATCCTTTGAAAGGGTTTTGTACCCCTTGCCAGCCTTGTGACCCTCCACGATCTTGTCTCTGATGGCCTTGGAATGCTCCTTTGTCTTCCCCATGTTTACCATGTATGAGTGCTGTTCACAAGTTTGGGGAGTGTCTTAAATAGTCAGAAAAGGCTGGCAAAAGAGATCATTAATCCACACATGTGAAGCTCATTATTCTTGGTGCCTGAACTACTTCTTAATACTTTAGGGGGACCAAACAGAATTCTTGTGGTTTGAGGGGTTGAATAATAAATGACACTCTGAATTAACTTTTAACGTTTTTAAAAAAAAAAAAAAAATTAAAAAAAATTTTTTTGCTTCAGTGCATTTCCCACTTCCAGGCTGATCTACAGTACAAATGTCACAATGCCAAGTTAATTCCGCATGTGTCAACCAGCTAAATCTGCAGGGGGTTGAATACTACTTGTAGGCACTGTATATCAGACCATTCGGACCCAGCTGAAGCTCATTCAACAATTGGTTCATTACCCTCAGCAACCAACAGAGGGAGCCTCAGCTCCGAAGTCGTCTCTAAGACATTCACAACTGAGAGCAGGCACCGGGGTCATGGGCGCTTACTGATGTACACGGGGAGCCAAGGAGAGATTGTCTGGTCAGATTCCACAGAAAAGCCCCATAATACATATTCTACTGAACGAACAACCCTTTACGGGAGACTTACACTGATTATTATCACCCTTGTGCGGCCCGATGTCCCTGCAGGACCAACACCTGCGTCACCATCCCACTTACATTGTTCTGATCAGACCCCATGAAGAAAAAGAGCAGACCCCCTGACATTTTGCTGTCATTGAGCCCCTGAGGCTAGAACACCTCGTCCCCTGCATTCTGACTTCATGTGATAAGACTTGTTAACCCCTTCCTGGTATCTTATGCTCATACATGGAGGATGCCCGGTGCCCATCTGTGGAGCGAGCTCAGATTGCTGCCATTTAACCACTTCACTGCTTCCAACCCCTGACAGGTTCCCTTTAATTCATTGGTTCTCCCATTCCCCTGCCAATAAGTCACTAGATCAAACAATGGATTGCCATGACTGCTGGGGGCCCATAGAAGACCCCTATCTCTGAACCAAGGTTTTCCTATTAAGCCCGGTATTTATCAGGGCTGTGGAGTCGGTAAGCCACAGTTGCGACTCCGACTCCTGGATTTTATCAGGTTCCGACTCACTTCATAAATGGCCAATTCGTAACAATAAATTTACTGTTGTAAAATATTAACATCGTGCTTATTCAGATTCTCACCATCATATTATAAGTAATCAGACCACTTAGAGCAAAAAATATATTTATTAGAATACAATTAGAATATAGCAAATAACTTTTATAAACTTTTCCAAACTCTTGTAAGTAAATATGCAATAAACACTGTTATGCAGTTAATAAGAAGAAATCTATAAATTTGTCCTCAGAAAAAGTATTGCATCTGTCAGATCCTCCTACATGGATGCCCTCAAATCTGATCTAATTATTTTGAGAGCAGAGAACAACCTCTCTACACTAACTTGGGTTGGTGGCAAAGCAGTAACCACTCGGGCAACATCTCTGACAATGTCAGGATACAGAGGAATCGCTTGTTCACTGTTATTTTTGATGAACGGTCAAATTTCTCAATTCTTTTAGTGCACATGAAAAATTCTTCTGAAATGTACTGGCTGTGTTCTTTGATGGGGATGACTCTTCTATGCGGGAACGCTTTGAACCGTCCTTGTGATCCAAATATTTTTCTAAATTAAATTCTTCATTAGTTGATGAGGGTGAAGATGTGGCAGGACGACCAAATTCTTCTTGTTCCTCCTGACTGTTCTGCCACCCTTTCATCCTTACTGCTATTTCAAACAGAGCTTCTTTTCCTTTAGCTGTTGATCATCTAGAAGAATCCAATGTATTGGGTCTACATAAACAGCGGCCAAAAGAATGTTATTTTGTAATAGTAGCTCCTCTCTCCGTTTCATTGATGTAGCAATGCCACTTGCAATTAACCCTCCTCTTTGGGACAGGCGAAACATCAGGTTCTTCCACTCCTTTAAGAAAATACCTGGAGTTAAGTCCTCTGCTTGTAATTTTTTAGTCGCTGTAAATGGGTGCTCTAGCAATTTTTCCAGCTCAGTCACCTGATTCCACTGACTTTCATTTAGCGTCAGTTGAGGGTTAGCCATGTCTACAAGAAAGGTTTTCAGTTCAACCAAGCGCTGAATCATTAAGTAAGTACTGCCCCATCGTGTGGCTGATGTGTGGCCCAGCTATGTAAGGCACACATAAAATCCAGGAGAGTGCACAGGAAGGTAACCGTAAAAGCTTGTTATCTATTCACGTCACTCACCCTTTCAGACACACCCACCAGGGGTATAGGAGGGGGTGACACGTAGCAGAGTGCAGTCTGTTTCCTGTCTGAGAAGAGCTCAGGTCAGTCAGTTCCCTGTCTTCAGACAGTGCAGTTCAGTGCCAGTGGAGTCTGGACTTGGAGGGAGAGGAGAGAGGACTGAATCCTCGCAGAGCTAGCTAGCTCACCTGACAAAGAAGTGGAGGCTAGTACGGGTGAAGTGAATCATCCTAGCCTAGTCAGAGCTACCCTTAATCAGTACCTCAACAGAAGCTGAAACAAGGAGGATACTGAGAGCTGCTCAGCGAGCTCTGGAGAAAGCTGACATTACCATCGAAGCTACAAGTGTTTATGCTAAGAGCGAGAGCAGGGCGAAGGGCATAGTGGAGAAGACAGAGAGAAGTGCTTCAGGTATTGGATTGCCTGCACTAAATTGCCGGACACCGGAGTCCGAGGCGTTGCTAGTGTTTCAAGCATAGTAACAAGAAAACCGGAGGCATCTGGACTACAGGTCGCAGAGAGCAGCCCTAAGTGTCGATACGTAATCGGAGTCAGGAGGGACAGGGACTTTTAGCAGGGCCCTGCATAGAAGGACTCTGTTCTCACCACTCAGAAGGCTCCACCACAACGTCGGCCGGGCTTGTCAGTTATTGAGAAAGTTGGAGATAACAGAGTTAACTTCGCTTCAGGCAAGTTGGACTCACATACATATTGAAGTAAAGGAGGCCTCTAACCTGCTCAGCGGTTACCCGAATGTGCATTCTCCACCCCGACCAGCTCCCCGGGATTTTGCTGAAACACCTTCAAGTAAAAGGTATGAAAAGAAGCTGCATTGTGTGTGACTGAATTCTTATCTACACCCTGCATCATCACCATAGACTTCCAGGGACCAGTCTCACCTGTGGGAGACTTACCACCCAGCTGCCCCATAACATCCCCTGTGAAGATCCTTATAGCAGCGCTGGTACAATTGACCAGATACCACAGGTGGCGTCACGAACTACCTATCCTAATAATCCCCTGTAAATATCCCCCATCGCTTGACTGCCAGGGCCACGGACCGAGTCCCGCTGCCAGTGACATCTCCCATGGAAATCTATGGGCTCGGCTCCGAGTACCCCATAGCCCTGGTATCCACAATTGTGGTGCGAGTCATCTAAAACTTGGCGTCACGAACAGGATGAGAAGCTTGCAATTGTGAGTCCTGTGTGCCTATATTGACTGTTTGGTGAAAAAGACTGTTTGCTGTGTTTGGCGCCATAATACCGCCATCTTTACCACAATATTCGCGCCCTCAGGCGCTGGTGAAGAAGGGAGGCGTACCTGAAAGAAAAGCGCGCTGTTGCCTGGCCCCGCCCCCAACTCTGACGCGGCGGCAGGTCCTGTGAAACAGGAAGTGAACGCTCTGGCATCAGAGCGACAGCGACAAAGGTCCTGTCTCCACCGCTGTGCCTGCGACGCTGCAGCCTGTGAAAGAGGTAGGCTCAGATTAACCAAGGGAGCATCAATATGTCACAGCAACCAGCAGACGGAGCGGCCCCCGCCGGTGGCCCCAATAGTCCACCGCTTGGCGATGTAGCGCGGGATGGAGGGGCAGGCCCCTCACCTAGTCCGGTGGTCCCGCTCATGCCGCTAACGCTCCCATACATGCCTGGAGCGAAGTGGCTTCCCCAGTACAGCGGCGAGCCCGACACCCTGCCAGGGTTTAAAAGGAAAATATGTAGTATTTTGGATATGTACTCCATGACTGAAAAGCAAAAAGCTGCTGTGGTAATAGGACAGTTAGCTGGTGCGGCTGAGAGAGAAGTAGAGACTTGGCCCATGCAGACCAGGAGTCGGTACCTGCGATTCTCTTAAAGCTACAGCCATCTTTGAGGACCGCACAGAAACGGATCTCCGGATGGCATTTTATCAGTGCTTCCAGAGACCGGGTGACAGTATTAGGGACTACGCCTGCCGACTACAGGGGGCCCTGCGAGCTCTTAAACAGGCTAACCCCACAAGTCCCATTGATGAGAGCCAAATGTTGAAAGAGCAATTCGTGCGGGGACTGAGGTCTCCAGCGGAAGGCAGGACTGTAAACTGGTGGTCCTTGGATCATCCTGATGCCACCTTTGATGCCTAAAGGACATGGCAATAAAAGGGACTGCGACCCCTGGAAAAGCCTGAGGTGGCAAATCGGTATCACCCGGGTGAAGCCCCTCTAAAGCCGGCAGTACCCACCTTTTCCCCGCAGGTGGCAGAAGCTAAAACGCAGGTGGCGCCCCCTAGTGAGTTGGAATGTCTGCGCTCCGAAGTGCGCCAGCTGACTAAGAACTTGGCCACTGTAATGGATGCCCTGCAACTGCGGAAAGAGGAAGGAGGAAAGATCCTACTTGCCGACTGTCCGGAGGATGTCCCTTGGATGAACCGGAGGAAATGGAGGACGTCGCCTCACCGGAGGAGGACCACGCCACCCCCAGGAGCGACTCCTGATCAACACCATCCTCGCCGAGAGATCATCTGCTACCGCTGCAACCAAAAAGGTCATATGGCTCAGCAATGTCCTTTAAACGAGCCGATCCTGGGTCAGAGGGCCAACACCCAGGAGTAGACTCACCAGGCCCCTTAGACTGGAACCGCAGGTTCGTGGGTGGACGGCCCTACCTGTCCATGATTCTGGACGGGATTGCAATCCCTGCACTGCTGGACACGGGATCTCAGGTGACCATCATACCTGACGTCTTTACAATAAATTTTGGTCCATGGACAGTCTCCAGCCCCCGAGCCCTGACTTGACAGTGTACGCCACCAATGGTCTCCCTGTTGAAATAATTGGAGCCAAAAACGTAAACGTAAAAGTGGGCAGGGTGGAGCTGAAGGATCAGGGACTTTTAGTGGTAAAGACTGTAAATGAGGAGAATGCCTTAAATGTGATACTAGGTACTAACGTTATCAGTAACTGTCTGGGAGAAGTTGTGTTTTTGCTCCAACAGCTCGCTGAAATTGCCAGGCCAAAGCAGAAGGGAGTGATCCAGAGGGAGATCCGGGCCCTGATGTGCCAGCAGCAAGCGAAGCTTACAGATGGTGAAATCGGTAATGTACGGGTCACAGACTCGAATCCCATTGTAATACCCCCAATGAGTGAAATGTTAATATGGTGCAGAGCAGCCATAGGTCTGAGAGGACAGAACTACCAAGCAGTAGTAGAACCTCATCGCTCAGAACACAGACCTACACTCATGATTGCTAGAGGGGTAGTGGAAGTAATAAATGGGAGAGTACCAGTACGACTTCTCAACTGGGGGACGACTGAAGTAAATTTGCCACGTTATGCTACAGTTGCTAAATTACATGCCGTAGATAACAATTCTATCCTCACAACCGAGTCCTTAGCCTCCCGCCAACCAGCGGAGGATAATGATCCGGTAACCCCGGTAGCGGAATGGTGTCAGCAGCTTCATATTGGGACAGACACCACTTCCGTCCACCAGAAACAGGGGGTACTACGGGTGGTACAAGAGTACGCACAAGTATTTAGCAAACACCCACTTGACTTTGGGACAATTAAGGGAGTACAGCATCATATCCCTACAGGCAGTCATCCTCCCATCAAAGAGCGGTATAGGCCTATACCTCCAGCCCATTATCAGAAAGCTAAGGAGATGCTGCGTGACATGAAGAAAGCCGGGGTGATAAGGGATAGTTGTAGCCCCTGGGCAGCACCTCTAGTTCTAGTTAAGAAAAAGGATGGTAGCATGCGAATGTGTGTAGATTATAGGCAAGTAAATCGTATAACACATAAAGATGCATACCCATTACCACGCATAGAGGAATCCTTAGCTGCTCTGAAAACGGCTAACTACTTTTCTACCCTCGACCTTACTAGTGGGTACTGGCAAGTAGCTGTGGCTGAGGAGGATCGGGAAAAGACTGCTTTCACCACCCCAATGGGACTCTGCGAGTTTGACAGAATGCCGTTTGGCCTCAGCAGTGCCCCAGGGACATTCCAGAGAGTGATGGAGAGCTGCCTGGGACATCTCAACTTTGAAACTGTGCTGCTGTACCTGGACGACGTAATCGTGTACTCCAAGACATATGAAGATCATCTGAAGCACCTGGCAGAGGTATTCGAGTCACTGTCCAAGTATGGGATGAAACTGAAGCCCTCTAAATGCCATCTGCTCAAACGGAAGGTACAGTACTTGGGACATATTGTCAGTTCCGAAGGAGTAGCGCCGGACCCCGAGAAGGTCACAGCCATCCAGAAATGGCCGGAGCCGAAGAATCTAAAGGAGGTGCGACAGTTCTTGGGACTAACAGGTTACTACAGGAGGTTTGTAAAAGATTACACAAGAAGGCGCGCCTTTACAGGACCTCCTGGTCGGACAACCTCTCAAGAGCAGAAACCCTCCATTCAATTGGGGTAAAGAACAAGCTGAGGCATTCAAAGAGATGAAAGAGATTCTGACAGGCGATGAAATCTTAGCCTACCCAGATTACAGCCAACCGTTCCTGCTATACACAGATGCCAGTAACGAAGGATTAGGAGCTGTCCTCAGTCAGAAGCAGAATGGCCAAGAAAAAGTCATCGCATATGCCAGCAGAAAACTCAGGCCAACTGAGAGGAATCCGGAAAACTATAGCAGCTTTAAACTGGAGTTTCTGGCGCTGGTCTGGGCCATTACTGAAAGATTTAAACATTATCTTGCCTCCAACAAGTTCACTGCATACACAGACAACAACCCCTTGACGCACCTTGAAACAGCCAAGCTGGGAGCCATGGAGCAACGTTGGATGGCTCGGTTGTCAAACTATCAGTTTACCATCAAGTACAGAGCGGGCCGTAAAAATGCTAACGCGGACGCCTTGTCCAGAATGCCGCATGAATCTGACACGGAGGAAGAATCAGATGATCTGGAAGAAATTGAGCTACCTGCGTTCCACCGAAATGGGATGGTCCAAGAGCAACGAGTCTACAGAAAGCGGTGTGGTGAGATGTTGAACCCTTTACCTCATCACAGCTGGAAGGAGACTCAGGACAGCGATTCAGTGGTCAGCCGTGTCAAGGAGCTGATAAGACAGGAAGGTTCCTCCTTGGAGAAAGACGCACCCATACCAGCAAAGCTCCTGTGGAATGAGAGAAGCCGGTTGTTCATATACCATGAGAAGTTGTGCAGGAGATACGTCGACCCAAGGACCCATGAAATGGTTTGGCAGATAGTGGTCCCCAAAGCAGACATCCAAATGGTGTTAGAGGCTTACCACGATCAAGCAGGACACTTTAGCTGGAAAAAGCTGGAGACTCTGTTGAGGTGTCGGTTCTACTGGGTAGGGATGCGCAGCTCCATCGAGAAGTGGTGCCGGAATTGTGGACCCTGTGGACTCAGACGAAAAGACTATCATAGTCAGAGAGCACCCCTGCAGCCTATCCGGACGACTCGTCCCTTGGAGATTGTGGCATTGGATCACGTCAAGTTGTCCCCAAGCAGGTCAGGATACTCGTATGCCCTGACCATGGTGGATCACTATTCCAAATTTCTGGTGGTCGCCCTGTCAAAGATCTGACAGCAGAGACAGCAGCCAAGGTCTTCCAAGCAAGTTTCTGCAGACCACACGGATATCCAGAGCAGGTACTGACTGATCGAGGTCCTGCATTTGAAGCGGAACTGTTTCAGGAATTCTGTCGGTTGTATGGATGTAAGAAGATCAGAACGACCCCGTACCACCCTCAGACCAATGGTCTTTGTGAAAAGATGAATCACATTGTCATGGATTTACTGAAAACTGTACCACTGGAAGAAAGAAATCGGTGGCCAGACTTGTTACCTGACCTGGTTGACTTGTACAACCACATACCAGTAAGTTCCACCAACTGCACTCCAGCCTACCTTATGAGAGCAAGGCCAGGAAGATTGCCAATGGACTTGGAACTGGGTGTGGTAGAACCAGAGGCTGATGACAGTGCTGAAGATTGGGACACAACTCGACAGGAACAGTACAAGAGAGTACAAGCCTGCGTAGAAGACAGTCTCAACAAAGTAAGAGAAAAGCAAGAGAAGAACTATAACAAAAATGCCCCCGCTAAGCCTTTAATGCCTGGAGAAACTGTGCTAAAAAGAAAAAGAAGAACGCACAAGTTGGATGATCAGTGGGAACAGGAGCCATATGTCGTGCAAAATTCCAATTTTGATAACAGAAAGGTCTGTACCATCAGCAAGGATGGAGGAAGAACGACTGCAACTGTGTCTAGAGATCATTTAAAGTTGTGTCCTGGCCCATTAAAGCTTCGTGAGGAAGAACCTGTTGTCCTTCAGAAAGAAGATGATGAAGCGGTCATACATACGGATTTGGGAGATTTACCTGCGGATTGGCCCAGATTGGGAGACGCTGTAATTATTCCTGTGCTGCAGTTTTATCAACCGCAAGAGGAGTCTCTACATCCAGTCATACCAATTGTGCCAGTGGAGCCAGTTCCAGAAGGACCTGTTCCGGCAGACCCTCAACCATTGGGATCCCAAGCAGCGGAACCTCAAGAAGCAGCACCACAAGAAGTGGAGTCCCCTGGTGAAGCTGGTGAAGCAGTACCGCCTCGTCCAGTCACTAGCATGCTTGCCAGGTCCCTAGAGAGGTGGAGTCGTATCTATAGTTTGCCGTTACGCAGAACAGAAAGGTTAGAGACTACTATACCTGACGCTACCCCACGTAGATCAGAACGTATCACTAAGGGAAAACTACCTATTCGCTATCAGGAGTAGTTCTAGTACACTAGTCTAGCAAGACCCAGACAGGGTTTATTGTCACTGACAAAATGTATAAAGTTTGAAATATATATATATTTATGTGTCTTTTTCCCTAATGGACTGCGTGGTTGTGGACTGTGCCAGCCCAAGAACTTGCTTTGTAAATAGTTGCACTACGGTGCCTTATCTTGGTTTTACACGAAACCATTACTATCTGCCTCTGAAGAAAAACCCGTATGGTGTGGCCTAGAGTGAGGTCTGCAGTCAGAAGTCCTGCAGCCCACCCAGGACCCACGTGGGAGGTTTTTGGTGCGGGTCCTCCACAAGAATTTGTCTTGTATAATGAAAATGTGATGATGTTTTGATACTTTTGTATTTTTCTAATGTACAAATTGTAACGTTAAAGAAGTCTTACCTCCCGGATGGGAAGAGTTAAAATGTTGTTGTTATATGCAAAACAAAAATGTTTTCTTTTTCTCTTTTACAGCCCGGGAGTGCTGTGTTTAACCAAGGGGGGATGTGTGGCCCAGCTATGTAAGGCACACACATAAAATCCAGGAGAATGCACAGGAAGGTAACCGCAAAAGCTTGTTATCTATTCACGTCACTCACCCTTTCAGACACACCCACCAGGGGTATAGGAGGGGGTGACACGTAGCAGAGTGCAGTCTGTTTCCTGTCTGAGAAGAGCTCAGGTCAGTCAGTTCCCTGTCTTCAGACAGTGCAGTTCAGTGCCAGTGGAGTCTGGACTTGGAGGGAGAGGAGAGAGGACTGAATCCTCGCAGAGCTAGCGTAGCTCACCTGACAAAGAAGTGGAGGCTAGTACGGGTGAAGTGAATCATCCTAGCCTAGTCAGAGCTACCCTTAATCAGTACCTCAACAGAAGCTGAAACAAGGAGGATACTGAGAGCTGCTCAGCGAGCTCTGGAGAAAGCTGACATTACCATCGAAGCTACAAGTGTTTATGCTAAGAGCGAGAGCAGGGCGAAGGGCATAGTGGAGAAGACAGAGAGAAGTGCTTCAGGTATTGGATTGCCTGCACTAAATTGCCGGACACCGGAGTCCGAGGCGTTGCTAGTGTTTCAAGCATAGTAACAAGAAAACCGGAGGCATCTGGACTACAGGTTGCAGAGAGCAGCCCTAAGTGTCGATACGTAATCGGAGTCAGGAGGGACAGGGACTTTTAGCAGGGCCCTGCATAGAAGGACTCTGTTCTCACCACTCAGAAGGCTCCACCACAACGTCGGCCGGGCTTGTCAGTTATTGAGAAAGTTGGAGATAACAGAGTTAACTTCGCTTCAGGCAAGTTGGACTCACATACATATTGA